>JAXCGZ010019226.1:25000-27500 GCA_037179515.1 Halocaridina rubra
ATATCCACCAATTCACTGTAACAGATTTACCTTCATGTGATCCATTCTTTATTCTGTCATCTGTTTTCCTCTATGTTGACAGTGGCTTGTCGCTTTTCCCGAATGCTCCGGCGCCAGACATCTCTAAACCACTTATGCCAAGCATCCAGGATGGTACTTCATGCTCCAGACATTACTCAACAAATGCTCCACGACTGGCGCCAGGTGGATCTGGAAACTATAACCCGACAAACGGTCTATTCTATGGATAAACATACAGCTAATGGAGTCACCGTTGAGTTAATTATGAACTGTAAGTTTGTCTAAAACGCTGCTGTTTCTGTCATAGTCTATTTGATTATAGTATCAGATAGATCACTGTTATTAGCATTAAGAGTATAGGGAAGCATATTGAAGATGAAGAAGAGGAAGACCCAAGACAATATGGAAAGATTGCATAGTAGTGGATATGAGAGAGAAGGACCTGAATACCAACATGACAGGTGACAGAGGCAGGTGGAGGCTGCCCACCAAAGCCAGCGATCTAGAATTAAAACAAACTTTCGAAGCTGATGAAGAAGAAGAATTAGCATTGGAAGAAGCACATTAGAGGACTGCAGCAAAACCAGAATACTTCATAAATCACTATTAGCAAAAGGATGAATTCTTATACAAGAACAGTTCAGGTTCAAATATTAAATTACCAAACTGAGTGTTATAGACAGATAGGTTAGGCTAATTAATGTCTAAAACTCAGCAAGTGCAATAAAAACAGATTGACAGTGAACCTTTGCTTGACTAGTATCTTTTCCAATAGTTAAAGACCTTAGTAATCGAATTAATACATTACTTCTTCAGTGTACTCCGAATTCGAACGTCTGCTAGAGGAAGGCGCGCCTTTAGAAGCCTATAGTGAGTGGTTAGAGGCCATGGTAGAAAGATGTGTGCTCTTAGGAGCCCGAAGGAACAAAGCGGCTATCCACAAAGTAGCTCATTCCTTTTTGCTCATGTGGTCTTGTTTCGGTACGAGGGTCATCCGAGATATGACCCTACACTCAGCTCCAAGTTTTGGTGAGTTAATAATAAGTATCTTATGCACTTAAGCCCAAACTTTTTGTGGGTATATAATAATTATCTTATGCACTCAGCTTCAAATTTGGGTGAATAGATTAGTATCTTATGCACTTAGACCCAACTCTTGATGAGCATATAATCAGTATCTTATGCACTCAGCTCCAAATTTTGGTGAGCAGATAAGAACTTTATCACACAGCACTTACTTATTGTGAGTGTATGATAAGTATCTGTTATAAATAGATTTGAATTTTCGTGAGCAGATGAAGGGGCACTTTTGCACTCAGTTCTGAGTTTCAGTAAACAGATGGAGAGCCATTTTATACAAAGTAATTATAGTAATGATATGAGTACAAAGGGAAAAAATATTATGAGGGATAAAGTTATAATGAACTTTTGTAACGAAAAACTTGAAATTACTCTCTCTCTCTCTCTCTCTCTCTCTCTCTCTCTCTCTCTCTCTCTCTCTCTCTCTCTCTCTCTCTCTCTCTCTCTCTCTCTCTCTCTCTTTTCATTTATGTAACAATGTCATATTTTCAGGTTCATTCCACCTCTTACACTTAATGTTTGATGATTATGTTCTATACTTGGTGGAATCTCTTCATGCCGAAGAAAAAGCGAGAGAGTTACTGAATAATATAGCAACAGATACGCCCCCTGACTGTTCGGATCCTGGCTTTGGGGGTAAGTTGCATACTTGATGTCATAAACCTACTTTAGGAAGAACTTCTACAAATGTAGAAAACAATATAAAGGTCTGCTACATTTTATCAACTATCTCTAACCATCTATTCATTTCAAGAGACCCACGAAAAATATACATTTTTCCATAGTCTAATTTCTGTTATCTATGATAATTTATCTATAGATAGCGGTTATGATCATATGTATGGGTTCTGCCCCATTTAGACGGCTTTTAAGACACGCAGGGGGACATGAAGGAGGTATTCTTGTCTCCCATCCCAGGGGATATTACAATAATATTCAGATTTATAACACTAATATTGATAGTGACTAACAGTTACAGGTGTAATAATAAACCTCGCTCCATTCTCTCTCTCTTTTTCAGTTCCAGAACTGTAAGATACGTGAGGATATGTGCACACAGGCACTCCCTTTGATATGCAAATTGTTACTCTATATTGTATAGTTTGCAATCTATATTTCTCCTTATTTTTATAGATCCTGATAACGAGGAAAGTCTACACACATTATCCTTCCTTACCAGTGGTACGACAACTACTATGGGTTTGCCAAATGTAAACACTGCAAATACTCCCGCTCTTTCTCCTAATTCTCACCCATCTCATGACTTGCATATATCACCTACGCCAAACTCGGTTCTAGGTAAGTGAGAATAAGGAATGAGAATGGTCTTTGTGTTGTTATATTTTTATCGTAATTATAACGTAAAGTAAAGGATTTTTTTCGTGCTGTTGTTCTTATT
>JAXCGZ010019226.1:30000-78959 GCA_037179515.1 Halocaridina rubra
TATATATATACCTCAAGTCATTATCAGTCAAGCCAGTCCATTGAGCATCAAAAACTACTTCTTATGTTCATGCATCATTATAACTTATATATATATATATATATATATATATATATATATATATATATATATATATATATATATATATATATATATATATATATATATATAATTCTATACTCTTTTCAAATGGGTTACATGAAAGTGTAAAAAGGTTGCAAAACCCCGGCCTAGAGGTGTATAATGAATTCTATAATACAGAATTATATATCTGTACATAATACATGATGTACTCTGTAACAACTGTATGTCTCTCGAGTGGCAGACAAATATTTTACAAGTTTAACACTTGGGATTTTGTCTGCAATGAATTATCGTCTGAATTCTGAACAGTTTATAAGGTTATCTTGTAAAGAGAAGTCTGGAGTAGATAAGACTACAGATCTGAGCTGATATATCAAATAATTGAATAAATTAATGCTCTACAGTCTTAAAGAAAATGTGGTACCTTTGATTTTTAGGTCATACTAGCTTTAACAATTCTTTAATAGAATAACTAAATAAGATAAACATTGCAATATTATTTCCTTAGACCAACACTCTATTTAGAAATAAATGTTCTATTAAAAAATATTCAACATGTACAATAAATATTTATTGACTAATTCCTACTTTGTGTACTATTGATTCAATAGCATGTAAATAATCTAATTTATGTACAGATAATATAATATATATTAATTTCTTTTTTCAGGAAGTACATTGCCAATACATATAATTTCTGTTAAATATTTCGCAAGAATATAGTTTTTTTTATATTATTTACTATTTAATGTTCTAGGTGGTAAACAGTTTTCTTTCCAGAAGTATTTAATAAAATCTCATGAATAATTTCCTAAAATATATTTTTGATACGTCAATGACGATGCATATGTCAACACAAAATGGTCATATGCTATACCCCATTTCCACAATTATTATTTTTTTCATTTCCAAGTATATAAAAGAAAACACTGTCCTATATTCTAGAATAAAGATTATTAGTAAAAGACAATTATTAATTAATCCATGAGAGTATATACTTGATTAATTACAGAGAGAGAGAGAGAGAGAGAGAGAGAGAGAGAGAGAGAGAGAGAGAGAGAGAGAGAGAGAGAGAGAGAGAGAGGAGAGAGAGAGAGAGAGAGAGAGAGAGAGAGAGAGAGAGAGAGAGAGAGAGAGAGAGAGAGAGAGAGAGAGAGAGAGAGAGAGAGAGAGAGAGAGATTCACCAAAATATATCTAAATTTTCTCTCTCTTTGCCACTGGTTCCGGTTTTACGTCACGGACTCCCTTATCAACCAAGGGCTAGGACGGTTGCCTTCTTACGAAGGACTTGTTTTGGCAGATGTAATCCTTACGCTGAGTGCATGCCTTTGCTAACCTCAGACCGTGACGGGGCGCGAACCCTCGACCTGACGCCTCAGAGTCACTCTACTCCTTTATACACGCAAATCCGATTCTGTGGTTTGCTGTGACTAATAATAATAATAATAATAATAATAATAATAATAATAATAATAATAATAATAATAATAGCAATAGCAATAGCAATAATAATAATAATAATAATAATAATAATAATAATAATAATAATAAATAATAATAATAATAATAATAATAATAATAATAATAAATAATAATGATAATGATAATGATAATGATGATAATAATAATAATAATAATAATAATAATAATAATGATAATAATAATGATAATAATAATAATAATAATAATAATAATAATAATAATAATAATAATAATAAATAATAATAATAATAATAATTATGATAATGATAATGATAATAATAATAATAATAATAATAATAATAAAAATAATAATAATAATAATAATAATAATAATAATAATAATAATAATAATAATCTATCTATATACAAGAGCCATATTCCCCTTATAAGGGGAGAGGCTGAATCAAGACAAAATACGCTGACTCTTTGGGAGGAGAAAATACAGAGGAGGGGATTCCGAGTCCTCTCACTCTGCTCCATTTAGTTGACTCTTACGACATGCAGGGGAACACGGAGGAAGTATTCTAGCTCCCTCCATCAGGGGTACTACTAACGATAATTATAATTATGGTAAAGACTCCTTTTATGCACTCCTGCTATATTTGGAATAAACTATTTTTTCTGATAGGTTTTAAAATTAACTTAATTCACTTGACCTTATAACCTAAGCTAACCCAACTCATATTTGAAGCAGTAAACTAATAATAATAATAATAATAATAATGATGATGATGATGATGATGATGATGATGATAATAATAATAATAATAATAATAATAATAATAATAATAATAATAATAATAATAATAATAATAATAATAAGGTAAATATAAAATAAAATTTAACATTAAAATCAATTTTATATTTTGTACATACCTTAACTTCTTTTTATACACATCAAACTGTCATACTTCCATCTTATTTCTGGTAATTGTGGCGGAGTGGTAGCTTCTAAGACTGGAAATATACTGGCCGCAGCCTCGATCCTGGCCAAGGTTGGGTAAGCTTTCTCTGTCTCATGTCGTCATCAATGAATATGGGCAATTAACTGGGGATCGGCGATTTCCTATAGGTCTACCTAATTATTCTGCCATTGTTTGGAGATCACTAGGTCCACGTGATTGAGAGGGGGCTTGTACCCCGATTATATGGTGGTTACAGTATGTCAGGTTCTGTGCTATCACTGTCCCTTGCCTCTGCCTTTCATTGGTTAAGCTATAACGTTGACTACGCATTTGACAGCTGAAAAAAGTTAGATATATCCTCATCAGTAGAGCTATATCTTTTTTATTAAAAATTTATCCTTAAATTTATAACTCGATTCGAAATCAATCATACTCACGAACTCCAATCATACCTCAAAACAATAGCAATTACTATTAAAAAAAAATTATGTTAAAAACAAAACATTGTTTTTCTTACCATAGGTTAGGGTCTTGTGTTAAACATTCTTTGGCCATCACTTCATAACATTTCATTTTTATTTCTTATTTCTAACTTGAATATGATTCATAGTTTATTCAGTTTTCATGATAAAATAAATTCTTCAAACTATTCACCAATATCTCTACCAACACTCACTTCTGGACACCTTTGTTTACACTACAAACGATGTCCTCGGATAACATTAGTCACGTGATGCAGCTCTTGCATCACATTTTTTTAAATTTGAATTTTTAAGCTTTAACATATTTATTTATTTATTTATTCATTATTTATTTATTTATTTATCGATGTGTTTATTCATTCATTTATTTATGATTTATTTAGTACTTATCATATCTTTTTCTTTGCTTAGTTATGCATTCTTTTATTATACTCCAATTTCCCCATTAAGAGTTACTTCTTGAAACTATTGCACAATATTATTGATGTGAATTGCCTGTTTTAATTTAACGAAATGAATAAATAATAATTTTAATTTATTTTTCCATAATTAGCGCAATATGCATTTTCTATATATATTTCGCTTCTTAGTATATCTTCAGAGATTGTGAAGTACTGAAAATGTGGAGAAGGAAAGAAAAATGAAAGAAGTTAAAAAAAACAGGGAGTTTCATATTTGGTATGCTAAACTCATTGGACCTATTGGACTCACTGGATTTCTTTGAACTCGTCTAGGAAAAAGCGGCTGATGTCCACCTTAAGGAATTTCACATTTAAATATATCCAATTTTGGTTATTTGTAGTAGTACTGGGAACTATGGGGGTAATACTGTGAGTTCTGTAGCATTATTCCAAGTCATATTTTCGGTGTTCCCATTTCTTGTCTAGTCTGAATTTGAAGACATTTATGGAGGGCCCGTTGACTACACTATGGTAGCTGGTTCCAATCATTAACCACTTCCTGTGCGAAGATGCCCTGTCGGGGAGAAGTCCTGCATCATGTTTTTGCTAGAAGTTGTGTGCCTTTGTCTCTCTCTTTTCTGTGAAGCAGCTAATGTCAACAGAGAGCTCCTAGGTATATCAGTTTCACAATGGGTGAATTAGTAACAAAAGCATATCGCGTCGTCTCCTAAGGTAATACAGACTGGGTAAACTGAGGCAAAATGAGTAGTCCCTCAGTAAAATGAGTAGTCCCTCAGTGTGGGATTACTCATTCAAAGAGGCTAGTATCACACTCCTTAATGGAACATGAGACTGCATTACAATATTCTAAATGACTCCTAATAAGGGCCTTGTAGACATGATAAAAAATATCCACATCCAAAAATTCAAATAACCTGCAGACTAGTCCTATGATTCTATTAGCCTTGGCAGAAGCTTTAGCAATATGATTGCTAAATCTTATATCTGGTGTGAAAATCACTCCTAGGTTCTTATTTTCCTTGGTAGTAGCTAGTTTGACATTGCAGTCTTTATGGCCTATAATGTACTCATACTCAGGATTGCTTCGGCCTATGTGCATAGCTTTACACTTGTCCATGTTAAATGATAATTTTCAGTCACTCAACCATTCCAAAAGCATGATCAGCTCTCTTTGGAGTGACTCTGGTCGGATCTAGAATTAATAGGTCCATAGATTTTGGTGTCATCAGCAAGTAGCTTTATCGCACAGGATGCCACATCAGATAGATTATTTATATACAATGTGAACAAAACTGGTCCCAGCACACTTCCTTGAGGGAGACCATTCAAGACCTCCCTCCAGGATGATGATATATTCCTGATCTTAACTCTTTGCTATCGACTGGAGAGGAAGTCCCAAATTCTCGCCAAGACTCTTCTAACAATGCCAAAAGACTTCAGTTTTTATATTAATATATGTAGGGGTATCTGTCAAATGCCTGGCTAAAATCCAAATAAATGAAGTCTAGGTTCAACACCACAGGCCAACATCGCAGTCCATTCATCCATAACCTTAAGTAATTGTATTAATGTTGATCTCTTCTTTCAAAATCCATACTGCTAGTATGATAAAAACTGAATTCTTTCTATATGAGACTTGACCTTTTCTCGTGCCAATTTTTCTGCAGTCTTGCTTATTGTGGATGCTAGCCTCCCTGATCTATGTATGCTTAGATGGGATTGCTCGATTTCCTTTCTTGTGAATGGGGCATACATTGGCTATTTTCCAGTAATTTGGCATGCACGATTCGGTGAACAACTGGTTAATTAATTCATGTATGGGCTGCATGTGCTGGTCTACACACTCCAGAAGGACCCTGGAATGGATTCCGTGTGGGCCTGGTGACTTGGATGGTTAAGAGTTCCTAAGTAGTTTGTTAATTTCAGTGGCACTGACATCAAAATTGTGTAATGCTCTGTCATACAATCTGTTGGTATTTGAGGGCAATACTGTGGTATCCTCTTCTATGCAGACTTTTGTTCTTAAGATTACTGTCAATGACTATTTCTGATCACTGTATAGATAGATCAATTATGTTATTAAACATATAAAATATGTAGTAACAGTACCCAAATTTCTCAAAAAATATTCGAAAATTGGTGTGTAAACTCCTTAGATTGTTGATAAAAATGCACTCCCGTAATAGATCAGAAACAACAGATTTTACACATAAGCCTTTCCTCACTAAATAGATCACTTCCATTTTAACAGCTTGGGTAAAACCTATCAATTGGGTAGGTTTCATGTCCTACTCATACCCCAGAAAACTATCTTAGACTCATTCTTCATTTCCTGGTATGTGTAGGATCTGTAATATGCCCAATTTATGGGTTTACCTGAGCTGCTAAAAGGAAAATTATATTTCTAGTGAGGAAAAACGTATGTTTAAAATCAATTTTTTTCTGCTCTATTACGGAACCTTAACTTCTAAAATGTATGTAGACGATAGCACATTCTTAATTAACAGTCTACGGGATTTACACACCTATCTTGCAGTAGTTTTTAGTGTACTATAACTACATATCTTACAGTATATGCTTGGTAACATAATTGATCTATTTGTATAATGGTTAAAATTTAATACCAAGAACAAGGAATATATGGCCTTGGGGCTTCACTGTAAAGGGAATTTAGCCTTGGTATGGGCGAGGACTCAACCAGGTATGAGACTCATTCAGGAAATAAAATGTTGGAAGTATTTAGTCTTTTATGGCCTTGACCCTTCCCTGCTAAGAGGATCTAGCCTTGGCAAGAGCGAGGGCTTAGCCAGGGCTAAAGTTCATCCAGGGTAATAATAACTATTGAAAGTATTTTTGTTTTAATGGTTTAGGGACTTCCTTGTAAAGAGGATTTAGCCTTGGTGTGAGCTAGGGTATAGCCAGGGCTGAAATTCATCCAAGGGTAATTTAATTAAGCCCTGTTGCAAGTATTCAGGCTTTTTTGGCCTTGGAACTTCAATGTGAAGAGAATGTAGCCTTTACATGAGCGAGGGCTTAGCCAGGGCTGAACTTCATTCAGGGGTAAAAAAAAAAAAATCATGTTGAAAATATATTGGCTTTCATGGCGTAGGGCCTTCCCTGTAAGAGGATTTAGCCTCAGTATGAGCAAGAGCTTAAGCAGGGCTGAAATTCATTCAGAGGTTTATAAAATAAAACCTGCTGAAAATATTCAGACTTTTAAGACCTTGCAACTTCCCTGTAAAGAGAATTCAGCCTTTGCATAAGCGAGGACTTCAAGGTTTAAACTCACCCAGTGGTAAATACTAGAGGCCTTAATGGCCTTAGACTATATATATATATATATATATATATATATATATATATATATATATATATATATATATATATATATACATACATACATACATACATACATACATACATACATACATACATACATACATACATACATACATACATACATACATACATACATACATACATACATACATACATACATACATACATACATACATACATACATACATACATACATACATACATACATACATACATACATACATACATACATACATACATACATACATACATACATACATACATACATACATACATACATACATACATACATACATACATACATACATACATACATACATACATACATACATACATACATACATACATACATACATACATACATACATACATACATACATACATACATACATACATACATACATACATACATACATACATACATACATACATACATACATACATACATACATACATACATACATACATACATACATACATACATACATACATACATACATACATACATACATACATACATACATACATACATACATACATACATACATACATACATACATACATACATACATACATACATACATACATACATACATACATACATACATACATACATACATACATACATACATACATACATACATACATACATACATACATACATACATACATACATACATACATACATACATACATACATACATACATACATACATACATACATACATACATACATACATACATACATACATACATACATACATACATACATACATACATACATACATACATACATACATACATACATACATACATACATACATACATACATACATACATACATACATACATACATACATACATACATACATACATACATACATACATACATACATACATACATACATACATACATACATACATACATACATACATACATACATACATACATACATACATACATACATACATACATACATACATACATACATACATACATACATACATACATACATACATACATACATACATACATACATACATACATACATACATACATACATACATACATACATACATACATACATACATACATACATACATACATACATACATACATACATACATACATACATACATACATACATACATACATACATACATACATACATACATACATACATACATACATACATACATACATACATACATACATACATACATACATACATACATACATACATACATACATACATACATACATACATACATACATACATACATACATACATACATACATACATACATACATACATACATACATACATACATACATACATACATACATACATACATACATATATATATATATATATATATATATATATATATATATATATATATATATATATATATATATATATATATATATATATATATATATATATGCACACACACTGTCCCACACGGGAGACTTATTAAGAAGCTGCAAGCAATGGCTAGAATAGGTGGAAATGTCTTGAAATGGATAAAAATATACTTAGAAGGAAGGGAACAGAGGGTTAGAGTAAGACACTCAGTGTCTGAATGGAGAAGAGTTAGTAATAGAGTTCCACAAGGTTCAGTTTTAGGGCCACTTTTGTTCCTTGTATGTGTAAATGACCTACCATAGTCTGTAAATTCATTCATGAATATGACTGCAGATGATGCAAAGATTTTGAAGAAAGTACGAAACTAGAACAATGGTAGAGAACTTCAGGAAGATCTAAATAGTCTCCATGAGTGGTCATAAAAGTGGCTAATGAAATTCAGTACTTCAAAATGTAAGGTAATGAGAATGGGTACAAGTGCAAGAAAGCCCAAGCTTGACTACTCGGTGGCAGGAGTACAGCTGCAAGAGACAGAGAATAAGAGAGATCTAGTAGTAAACATACTGGCAGATTTGTCTCCAGAAATGCATATAAATGGCATAGTAAAAACAGCATATGCTTTCTTGGCAAACGTAATGGTAGATTTCAGGCAAATGGACAAGGAAATGTTCAGAAATATTTATATAACCTATGTGAAGCCAAAGCTTGAATATGCAGCCCCCTTTTGGAATCCGCACTTGAAAAAGCACATAGTTAAGCTGGAAGAATTTCAAAGACATGCCACGAAACTGGTACCAGATATACGCAATCTCAGTTATGATGACAGGCTGAGAGAATTAGACTTATCATCACTCGAAGCTAGAAGACTGAGAGGGGATATGGTGACAGTCTTTTAATTCATTCATGGTTATGATAGAGTGGATAGGGATCGGTATTTTAATATGGCTGGCACTAGAACTAGAGGTCATAGTTTGAAGCTTCAGAAGAAAACTTTGCGGGATGTAAGGAAGTACTTTTTAGTGTAAGAGTTGTTGATCATTGGAATTCGCTAAGCGAGGAGGTAGTTACTGCTAACTCAATCCATAGTTTTAAGGACAAGTATGATAAGTGTTACTAAGTACAAAATAGAACCGATCAGGAGACAGGAAGTTACGAGCTTTGGGCTCTTTCCTGTAGGCACAATTAGGTAATTACAATTAGGTAAGTACACACACACACACACACACACATAAATGACTGAGTAGGTATATAGGAATGACAAGAAGCATAATTTCGATGCTCAAATATATTGTGGAGTAACGTTTTAAAGGCAGAACTTATCGTGATTCGGAGACCTCTCAGGATGTAAACAACTCTGCTAATATTACGCAAACAAACTCACAGTTTACAGAAGAAAACACAAGCTGTTGTAGTATGCAAAGGTAATGATTTAAATTTTACTCTACTTGCATGTGTTGTTTGTATTAGTCTTCAGATTTATTGATTGATAATTTTAGATTATAGTTGTGTTAACCCGGGGACCTATATGACATAGGAGGTAGGGAAGTAACAAACCCGCAGGGGATTAGGAAGGGCATCCAATCATAATTCCCCAACTCCAATTAGTATGTCTACCTCCACTTAGGTGGGGATTAATAATAACACCTAAAACGGTAATCAAAGCTCGTCTACGTACCTTAAGAGAATTTTCTTCTATGCCATGGCAGGCTATTTTAGGGTCTTCCTCGCATATCTTCCTACTGTGAAACACTTTTCTTCTGTGACAAGTTTTGCTCGAATTAGTAAATGCTATATTTAAGGCGCACTTGTATAACCATTGTTATTATTAGCAAGCTCGCAATAAGCTCTTGCAGACTCTCAGAGGTCTGATGTCATGGGTCTAAATGCATATCTGCGTTTTTCCGCCAATCATTAGGCACTTGTGTGTATCCAAGAGCCAGTCAGCTGCGGCTTACCGACGTTTCGTATATAAACAAATCGAGATTTCGTACTATAAAAAACGAGGTTTCGTACAATAGAGAATGAGATTTCGTACAATAGAAAAGTTCAATAAAGTGAAATTTTTTTTAGGAAATAAAACGCCACGATATTATTAGCTGTTTATCAAGAAACTCCATTTTAGTATGTCACGTGATTTTGCCCTTAAATTATGTTAATTACTGGTTGGACCAGTTCTTTTTTCTGATGTGTTTCGATGTGGAAAAATGGGGGTGCTGTTAGGTATTTCGGCGTATATTTTGGCGGTAAAGTGTATTTTATTTTGTGTGATAATTTACACAGGAGTTCTAAAGATTTTGATATCTTTGATGTGAAAGATTTAGATCCGTTTATTTAGCACTTAACCTCGCTATATATTAATCCTAACCTAACCTAACGATATGTTTTTGTAAATAATTATGTTTATATGCATATTTTAAAATAAAATAACTTTTTAATTACTATTTGACTTTGGATTCTTTTCTTTTAACGTTTTGGGAACAATCTTTGAAAAAAAAATCTATGTACGGAACCTTGTCCGATTTTATGTACGAAATGCCGTACTCTGTACGAAACCACGTTTTTATTTTTATGTACGAAACCTCGTGTCCCCATCAGCTGCAATGTTTCCCAATGTCTCGGGAATTCTGCTAGTTTCACCTTAATATTAACTTGATTTTCCTGGGAACACGAGGTTTCGTACGTAGAAATAAAAACGAGGTTTCGTACAGAGAACGACGTTACGTATATAAAATCGGACGAGGTTAGGTACATAGTTTTTTTTTTTTTCAAAAATGGATTAAGCCAATTCAGTAATTATTGCTAATAAAGTGTTACTCGTTCTAATCTCTAATATATTTGGTATACTATTGCAGGAGGCCCATTTTGGGGGTTCCCAAAACGTTAAAAGAAAAAATCCAAAGTCAAATATTAATTAAAAAGTTATTTTATTTTAAAATATACATATAAACATAAGCCCATTTTGGGGGTTCCATAACGTTAAAAGAAAAAAATCCAAAGTCAAATATTATTTAAAAAGTTATTTTATTTTAAAATATACGGATTAATATATAGCGAGGTTAAGTGCTAAATAAACGGCCCTTAATCTTTCACGTCTAATATATCAAAATCTTTAGATCTCCTGTGTTACTTATCAGTCGCAGTTGAAATATAATTAAAGTGTATGATTAATCAGGATTTGAAAAATTAAATATATAGGTAAGTATTAATACTAATATATATATCTAGAATGAATTTAAAAAAATAAATAAAAATAGAGATAAAAGATAAAGACAAAGTAAAATGTTCTTTACAACCAAAATTTACGCCGAAATACCCAACGGCGAAATGTCCAATTTATTGAAATTTTCTATTTTACAAAATCTCGTTCTCTAATGTATGAAACCTCGTTTTTTATTGTATGAAACATCGTTTTGTTTATATACGAAAAGCTGTATGTACGAAACATAATGTAGCCGATTTTCCTGTGGTGTGGAAGTGATACTGTTTTCTATGAAACCTACCACAATGCTAGGTACTAGTGAATTTTACTCCAGTAATTTTGTGTTGATTTTTCCTCCTCTCATCTACCTCAAGACTCTGGAACTCTCGCCTCCTTTCTGTCTTTCCTAATTCTTATAACCTATCTTCCTTCAAAAACAGATCTTTCGTCATCTCAAGGCCTAATCCTGTCATATCTCTAGGTCTTCAGTACTTTGAGTATTTTTTCAGCCCGTCCTTTTCCTTTGTGTATCATTACCTCATCTCTGCCTTGTCCTTAACCTTTTCTTTTCCTTCGTCTTAATGTTTTCTTCATGTCTCGGCCTTTGTTGATGAGGGTAGTTTTTTCTGTCCCGGTGTCACACTCATAAAAAAAATTATTCCATCAACATTTTTCCTGTGATGAAACTGTCGCTCATTTGTGATAACTGAGTTTCAGTTTCACCACTCCCTCTCTGGCACCATTGCAGCAAGTTTCACACATATTGAAGCTGTAGAATCACAGCTTCACCATTCTTTTATGGCTTATCACCTCTATTGTTTCATGCATATCCAATTATCTTTCAGTATTGAATTTAGCTATACTGTGAGCTATGGGACCTGAAAAATGTTAGAATGTTTGTAAAGGGGGTCTGGGGGTAAAGGCCCTCCAGTTAGTAAAAAAGGATCTTGTAAAGATGAGTAACCCAGGTTAGGTTAGCTTAGAATAGGTTAAGTGACTTGTTCTGTATATATAAATAAGCCTAGAGCAACCTTGGGACTGCTCCTCTTTACAAGATACAGAATTTTTTTCTTTTTTATAATGTTAAGGTAGGTTTGACTAGGTCACTCAGGATATTGTATTGAGTTTAATTTTACTAATGATTTTTAAGTGAAATGATATTTTTTTCGGTTGTGTTCATGGTTTCGGTGTTTTCTCCCACATAAAGTTCGTGGTGTCTCACTGTGAGTTTTCCTATTATCGATAGATATAAAAGGGTAATAACACTAAAATGGCCTATTTCCCATAACAATGACATCAAATTTCATTGTTTCACATAAAATTTACATAAAAAGCAAAACAGGTGCAGAATTACAGTGGACTAAGAAAATTTAGTGTACTGAATTCTTATTTCCCATTATGCACCTAATATGTATTGTTTTACAAATATGACTATAACGTTCACGATTTCAGTTTCATGAACGAACATTCAGCTTTTTATTTTAATTCAGGCAGTAACTTCAGAAAAATATTCTTTGAATATGGATTCAAAAACTGGCCATCTTAGTATATCCAAGACATGATACTGAATTTAACTGAGTTGAGTAAAACACTAACTGTTTACAATTAGTTTACATCTTAACAGTCAAAGTATTTTTCAATATTGATTTCAACCTGGCTATCCTGATATATATTATTACCTCAAAATACTTTGTATATTAGTATCCCCTTTTTTATAGCCATTATCATTTTCAGATGGATGCCAATTTTGACCACTTGGATGGTGAGTGGAATCTTCTTCCCGACCAACATAAGAGAACCATCATCCATATCGATATTGATTGTTTCTATGCGCAGGTAGAGATGGTTCGTAATCCCGAATTACGCGACAAACCTGTTGGTGTAAAGCAGAAAGATCTGATGGTGACGTGTAATTACAAAGCTAGATCATTAGGTGTTAAAAAAAGCATGTGGGTAAGAGACGCTTTAAAGTTTTTACCATCTTTGATACTTATTGATGGTTCAGACCTTTCACCATATAGACAGTATTCAGCTGATATAACTAATCTTGCTCTATCATTTACTCCTCTTGTAGAAAGACTAGGCTTAGATGAAAATTTCTTAGACATAACAAATCAAGTTCATGATTACTCTGCAGCTAATCATAAAGACCTTGTAGGTCATTTTTATGGTGACAGAGAGAGGAATCCAATGCCCTCCTTTGATCCATGTGCTTGTGGATGCTTTAAGAGGATGGTTATCGGTTCTCATATTGCTAGTAAATTAAGAAAGAAAATATTTGAATCTACGGGAATAACTTGCTGTGCAGGAGTTGGACATAATAAACTTCTTGCCAAACTTGTGTCAGGTTATCACAAGCCTAATGAACAAACAGCCATTTTCCCATGGCAAGTGTATGATTTGTTGAACTCCCTTGAGTCTGTCAGAATGATACCTGGCATTGGTAGTGCCACAAGTAAAATTCTTGGTGATTTAGGTGTAACATCTGTCAAAGATCTTCAGCTTGTAGATATAAACATGTTAAGAACTAAATTTGATGAAGAAACATGTAAAAAATTAAAAGATATGAGCTTTGGAATAGACGAAGCGGTAGTACGTCCAAACAGTCGCCCTCAGAGCTTAGGCGTGGAAGACGCAGTCAAGCGCATATCAACTATGAACGAAGTAAAAGTAAAGTATGAAGAGTTACTGGAGAGGTTACTCAAGCTTGTCGCTGAAGATGGACGAAAGCCAGGAACATTAAAAATCTCAGCGCGAAAAAGATATGGACATAGAGAAACCAAACAGTTGCCCTTGTTACTATCTGTGTTCTCAAAAGGTGTAAATATTATAAATGACAGCGTTAAATCTGCATTGATGGATATTATACTTAGTACATTTCACAAGATAATTGAAACGTCTAAACCGTTTGAACTTACACTTCTAGGCATAGCATTTACCAAATTTACGGACTACAGTTCTGAAACGACCTCAATCAGCCGTTTCTTTCAGAAGCGGTCCAGGGTAGCAGATGAAAATATGGAAACTGCCCTTGATAAATCACAGAAAAACTCATCAGCAAACAAGTTTTTACCTGCAGTTAAGAAACCTCGACATGATTTGTCTTTTGACTCTGAGAGATGCTTAGAAAATAATTTAATACCAGTTGAATCTGCCTGCAGTGATGTGTTTTTAGAAACTGACAAATGTGAGGAAAATAATTTCATACAAGTTGAATCTACATTCAATAATACTTTAAGTCCAGGAGCATCTAATTTAGAGAAATTGAATTCTGTAATTGATAAGGAAATGACTTATAGAGAACCAAGTGGTAGTGCAAGTGCTTTAGATTTCCAAGGGAATGGAAAAAACAATTGTACATATAGTCGTCTCACCGAAGACAGTGAGATAATGCCAGACTTACCAAATGATGTTGATAGTGATGTTTTCAATTCTCTACCTAAAGTTATACAGGAGGAGCTTCTTCTGTCTTTCAAAACCACTTCAACTCGTACTTTAAATAGTACTTCAAATAGAAATATTGCAACTAACCAGAAAACCATTCTTGAATGTAGTGCAAAGGTTAGAAGTTGTGTTGAAAGTTTTGAAAATCAGATTAGACATGATCAGAATGTAAAGACCACTGAAAAACTTCCAAAGCATTTACGTAATAAATCTCATGGATTGGATGAAAGTCAACCTTCTTGTAGCTATTCAGTGGATAGTTCAGAAATGAATAATATAACTGATCATCTCACATCATGTTCAAGTAGTTCTTCAGATAAGCATACTCGTTCTAGAGGTAACATAATATTGCCCAAAGATGTAGATGCTGATGTCTTTTATGCTCTCCCTGAAGAATTGCAAAATGAGATTTTGAAAGAATCAAAAACTTATCAGCCAATTATCAGTCCACAAAAAAATCAAAAATCTTGTAATAATAAGAAAGGCATTCAGTCATCACCACTGTTAAAGTATTTGAAGAAACTGTAATAATATTCTAAGAGACAATTGTTAACATTCATGTACAATAAACGTTGAAATTATGCTTTGTTCTTGTTTTATGTTTATATGATCTTGAAGTTTTATCTTATTTATGTCAACATATAAAGATGCTGTAGTTTTATAAGTGCATCACATTTAATCCCCATTAAATAGGGGTTGACATTGATATAGTGGATCTGGAGGAAATCAATACGAATATATCTACCATTTAATGTAGCTTTACTAGTCGTTGCAATCTTTTGACCTTTCAGGATCATTCCTCTTGATGTGGTGATGGTAGTTTTGAGCATGAATCCTTCTTTCAATGATCTTTAATGACAAGCTTCCTCCTTTCTCTTTCAGTACAGTATTTAATAATCCCTTTCTTCCTTGGTGCCCCGGACTCAGTGCATCCTGTTCAAACAAGGTACAGATCCTCCCCAATTTCCGAACGAGTTAGATTCCAGAAGTCTGTTCATAAGTAGAATTGTTCGGAAGTTGATTGTAGGTAAAAGCTTTACTGTACAGTACATACATATGCAGTTCTTTACAGTGCTTAGGCTAAAGACACCTAACTACTACTTAAAAATAAAATATACAGAATAATGAATTTTATTACAGTAATAATATAATAATACAGTACTGTAATGCATATAATAAGACATGGGTAGATAATGGGTAGGTTTATGTTCATATCTGTGAATGTTCGTAACTCTGTTGTTCATAAGTAGGGGAGCTTCTGTATCTCCTAAGCGAGAGCAGCAGGAAAATAGGCCAAACTGCCACAACAAACTCCTGTCCCTCACGTGGCACAAGAACCTGGGAGAGCCTTCAATTGTCCTGGCAATAATCTCATTTCTCAACTAAAAACACTACAACAATTTTTCCTACACTGAGAAATATCTCTGGCGGTCATTTCTTGAAGACCCTTCTAGCCGGAGACATTGAGAGCAATCCAGTTAATACATTATGGAAGATTTGCACTGCAGACAACCACATATGCCACCAACACAACCTACACTCCCTGAGAGCTCTGTGGGAAAGCCCAGGATCAGCAGTGGCCTTCCTTAGGGACTCGGACTGTTCGGCCAGGCTGCATGAGGGAAAACAGCAACAACGAAAAGAGAGATTAAAGGACAAAATCTAGATAGGATAGTAAAAATTCATATTAAATTCTTACATTTGGCCATATTTTGTTTAAACATCAAGCTTTTACAGTGAGTTTCATAAATAATTGAGATATATTCTATGATAACACAATAACTATTTATTGAATATTATATAATTTATTGAGAAAAACAAATATCACATGAACATAGGTCCAAACTTAAAAGTTTTTTATGGCTGTCTACAGTACGTGACAGCTTCCGTATTCTCCAGGATGCAGGACAACCACTTTATTTGGTAAATGATAATTAAAACGGTAATAATAATAATGTCAGTTATACATTAACTGCTAAATATAAAATCTCTAAAATCTCTCAATGAATAAATATATATATTTGGAACAGAATTATGAAGAAATCTGAAATCTGACCATGAAATTAAAAACTATGTATTAGTGTGTGTAATGGTGATTGCGAGTGACTAGGTAAAATTACGCTTATAATCTATGACTTCTAAAACATCTTTGGTTAAATCAGTCACCGTATTCTTCAAGAATGTGACTTTTTTTTTTTTTTTCTTGATCCACTTATTAATTAACCAGTCACAGTTTTCTGTAAGCACGTGACTTTACTTCTCTTCTACTTCCTTATTTCACTTAGGAATTTCTTATGTATTTCTCCTATACATCTCTGATATAATTCTGTTAAGGGGGAAGAGAAATTGGAAGAAACTGAAATTACCTAAATGTAAACTGACACTGTAAGGGTGAATTATTAACTTTGTCACACATTTAACAAGGTAATTGTTCATAAGTTGTTAATATTCATCCGAAATAACAACGTGTTGAAAAACTACCAAGGCCATACATTTTGAGCTCATTAGGAGAACCGTAATAATAAACAGTTAAGATAAAGTCAAATAAAACACGTATGGCATTCTTTTATACCCTGCTTTGGAAAATACATTAGAATAAGAGGGTCTTTTTTTAATATCACAGAGTCATAACATCTGAGTTTATGCACAATATCTTTTAATATGGTTTCTCGTTCCCTATAGGTTTTTTGTTTTGATGTGTTTGACTCTTCTTTTTACATTCCTGATGTAAGAACAGTGATCTAGCCTGAGTTAATGTTTTTGCTTTACAAAGCACACATCCTGATAATTACTACAAATCTTGTCTTATATAAAATCCCTATACATAATATGTTCAAAATAATTGCCAGATCTGTTTAGAGTGCAACTTTAGATTCACTATAAAACAAAATTAAGCTTAAATATGAAAGAGAATGTTACTTTTTAAGTTGTGCACCAGCTAGATGCGGAGTTACCAGTATGCCTTTTTAAATCTAATTTATTTGCATGCTTTTCTCTCATTAATATATGTAATTATGATCCGTCATTTGTATATTTACACATTCTTCTGTTATGTTAATGTTTAACATTGTTAATTTCGTTCTACTTTTCATCAATAGACACTGCACTTTGTACAGTGTCTCGTATTCTGACAATAAAGAATATTTCTGGCTAAATAAGAATACTGTACTGTACTGTATATATTACCAAGCTGCTCTACAACTGATTGCTGTAATCTCATTGTATTTCTACAGTTAGCACTGATCTACAATATATATATATATATATATATATATATATATATATATATATATATATATATATATATATATATATATATATATATATATATATATATATATATATATATATATATATATATATATATAAGTAATTTTCAGGTATCACAATCCAATTATAAAAACAAAGAAGAAAATTCTAAGCCAAAAATGCATATGCTACTTATTCAGTCTAAATGAAAATTTTTATCATAATTTTATCATCGAGATTTATTTAAAAATTATCTAGATATACAGTATATATAGTATCACAACTTTTAAAGTGTCTTGCATTTAACTGACTAGTTCGTAACTAAGTCTAACTTAAAGAGGGAATGTAGTTATTCAGTTTTTGTTTACATTCATCTGCAAAGGAAGGGCTTTTTTTTTTTTAAACTACTACGGTAATAGTTATATATACCGGTACACATAGTGCCGAGTGGCTGTTTCCACTTGCAGCATAACTAATCGCATAATAATGCTAGTAATGCCATAGCTACCACGCAAGTTGACAACATACGCAAGATTAGTTTAATCAAGCCAAACCTTATGATTCACTATGGCAGCAAAGAATGCACCTGATATCAAATATACCATGAAGTGCAAAACTGCAGTGGGACAATGCTATTCACACTCGTTTAATGGCACAAACTGTCATAACTTCCAAGAATGAAGTGCGAGACAAATTGCTTTAAAAATTTCAATGTTTCATCAAGCTGTATGATCGGTAATAAGGCATACAACAGCTTCTTAGAACTTGCCACTAAATATACAAATGCTCCCAGCTTAGGAATGCGAGTAGGTCACCAGTTTAGTCACTCCTGTTGCAATAAACGAATGTCCATTTTGGAATGTGAACGTTACTGATTACATCTATATTAGTACAAAAATTAAACAAAGAGATATTGAGGAGAAATGAGCGGCACAGAGATTCAACCCCCTTCAGAATGAGTCCTCAGTAAAACACATAGACAATTCCCACGTAACTTTCCTCGTGAGGTATATATAGGCTTCTAGATTCATATTTTCTTTTTACAAATAACTCAACATAGAGTTCTCGTGATAAACTAAATATACTCTGATATATCCTGCAAGGCTTACGTAATTACAAGAAAAGTAATGTCATCACGAAAACACGTGACGATTGGTACGCAGCTCTGGCCTCAGAAGTAATAGCAACAGGCAAGCACATAAACATAACTGTCTTATTACTTTCTCAGTTCTGAAACAGCAGATGTGAGAAAGGATAATCGTATTTGGAAGGAACGCAAGTTAGACTGCTGTGAAGATTATCTACGACGATTTGCAGCAGTGAGACGTAGTAGTAGACAAACTCTATTAGGACTTTTACATCATCGCACAATATTAATGTATTGTCTTAATCATATTATAATTACATACAGCTATTACATCTCATGTCTTGTTTAACATATGAGGAAACTTAATGGCATACCATCAACGCAGACTAGACAATATAATATAATTATGTCATGTTCATAGACTTCTACTGTGTAGTACAAGGGATGATATTTAAAAAGTCTCTCTTTATTACTCTGACTAAGATAAGGGCCTGGCAAAGTATATGAATACCTCTTTCATCCTTGCTCTGGAATAATGATAAAAACAGTTAAGAATGTAAGCCAGATGTAACATCTTCTATATGACAAGGACAGGAAGATCTTACTCAGGCACAATAAACATATTAATAGAGAATTCTGGCCATTTTTTTTAATCCATATGTATATACTTTTCCATTAATGAACAGATATTAAGAAATATAAAGACTAAAAACTCTCCAGAACAGAGATTTTATGCATTTTGCAGATACCAGAGAACTTTACCAATGTTTATGACATTGTAAATATCATTAAAGTCTTTTGAAATAGGTGACAGAGAGCTTTGCTGGCCTGTAGATTGTCCTTGTCTCATTTAGTGGGGACAGAAAGTGTGTTAGGATGATTTCCACCAGATGTGTGTCGACTGCGACGGCCAAGTTTCGATCTGTCAAGTCAAAAATGAAATAATACTATAATTCGAGCCTACCACTGGGCGTTAGGAAGAGCATTCAGCCTTAATTTCTCAACTCCTACATGTATATGTTCATTTCCATTCAAATAAGAATAACTAATTACATGTATACAGTAATTGCAAACAAATAGAAAAAATAAATTCTTTTTACACAATCCCAAAATTTGGTTGCAGAGATATATTGCAACATAGCTTATAACAGTTTGACTGGTAGTTATTAAACTTACAGTATTCTCAAATATATATATTAGATATATTACTAGCACATTGTGGGAACTGCAGTAGTGCAGTGGTTAGTGTTCAACTTGGGAAATGATAACATGTTCATCTCCACTTAGGAGATAAATAGTGACGCAAAACGGCAAACAACAACAATTATCCACTGCATGCAAAGATACATATGGTATACTGCATTAATATAAGTGATACTGTAAGTGAGACACGAAATATTATGTAGACTGCAAGGTCATTTTAAACTGTCAAATGTACATCTTGAATAGTCTTAAATATACCTGATTTGTCCCGCCAGAAGAGGGTTAATAGCATAAAGCCAGTCATGAACTTCCTTATCTCCTAAAGTCTGCAAAAGGAAGCCTCGCTGCTTTGTCACCACACTGCAATCACAAAAATTACTTTGAAAGAATGAACAAGATACTGTAAATGAAAGTACATAAAACTTATACGCATACAATGGCAATAATCTCCCTTGCAAGGGGAGTGGCTAAGTCAATGTACACTTTCATCAGAAAATCAGCTCACTACATCTCTCACATTTTAGCTCCTAGGGGATAAAAGCTCACCATAATTCCCCCCAACAAACCTGTTTGGTTGGGTCACACAGCATACATGGGGCAAAGATCATCTGCTAGGGGACTTAACAGTAATAGCTGGTTTACCCCCACTGATTCATCTCATGGCAACCCCCTAAGCACACACACTGTCCCAGTTTACAGCACTGAGCAGGTGCGGAAATATCCCTTTGACCGGTATCATCGATTCACATTCTCTTTCAACCCATACTTACCTTCTGTGTTCTCTCTTGCCCTACTCCACTTACTTTTGTTCTTTACACTGACTTAGCTAGTGGTTCCTCATTTACTCAATTCATATGCTAAAATCAACTCAGCCCTTTTTGGTTAAGCTTAACAGATAAGTTTCATCCTATGCTCATCCTTCACCTCACCTCCACACTGCTATATCTATCTAGTCTTGACACATCTATTATAATTCTCAAACACCTCATCTCCATTATATTCACTTTGCTCCTTTCATCCTCTCTTAAACTCCATGTCTCTACTCCATACAATGCTGTAGGCACAACTATTGATGTATATTACCTTCTCTTTGCACTCATTCATAAATATCTATTGCTCATCATACTTTCATCTAGCATCAGCTCCTCCATTAACTGCTACATTAGACTCAAGAAACTTAGGTTTAATTCATATATTTCACTGTTCATTCTCACATTTAACCAACCACCATAATTATGAGAATGAGACATAGTCAATACGATGACTTAATAAAGAAGCTAAACTTGGCAAGAAATATTTTCCCTAAGCTCTTTAACAGAGCTTTAGGTAGTTGACATTGACAAATTTACAATGCAGTTGGCACTCATCTTACACGGTTTTAAATGGTGCGGTTTTGAATGTACACAGTTGGAAAATAAATATAAAAAAAGTGCATAAAATTGTTCTTAAATATACATCATGGCAATTTACAGTACAGTTACTGTTCTTACACAAACTTAAATTATATTCAGCATAGTTTAAGAAGAGTATAGTAATAAAGGCATAATCCAAAGTATATAAGAGTTGTTAATAGATTATGTGCTGAGTGGAGACAGAATTATATAAGGGTTTTGACTATGGACAATTTCTGACTAACATTGGAGGTGGTAGATATTTACAAAACAAACATAGGATATCGCTCTCCTTACCTGAAAGAATTTGGTATTCGCACCATAGCCTGCTGGTCCTCAGAGTATTCAATCTGGGCTGTTGCCAGATTTATTAGTCCACGCTCGACAGGATCACGTTCATCACGGAATATAAAGACGTACGGTCGTCGAACAACCTGTTTTGAGGAGACAGACAGAGAGCCATCTTTAGTGTCTATTATAACTATTAACTTGAATCAAAACGTTTTTCAAGTTTAAAAATAATCCGTAATTTTAAAACTTAAAGGTTAACAATAAAAATTTTATACTTATAAAATTACTTAAACTAAAGTGATTAGAGGTTAATAATAAAAAGTACATACATATGTCATTACTTAAACTGTGTGATGGTTTAAAAATGCGCATCACATAAAGTATTTTGGTTGCAAAAGTAAATACAGGAAGTAGTGCCTGTCTGTATCCACCCCTATTTGAATAAGGATTAATAGTGACACATACAGGATAAAGATCGTTATGAAAGGCAGAGGAAAGGGACAGTGAAAGCACAGAGCCTGGATATATACCTATCATGTTGCTGGGGCCCAAAGCCCCTCTCCAATCACACAGATTCAGTGATCTCCAGGCAATGGATGAATACTCAGGTAGACCCATAGAAAATTTAATCAGTATCTACATGAGACAATGAATGCTAATCCAATCCTATGCCAGGATCAAACTTGGGAAAAGTATATTACCAACCTCAAACGATACCACTGTGCCATAATAAAACAACAAACTAAACAACAAGTGTACTTACAACCCATCTCTTAATCCAGGTGTTAGTACGGTCATCCAAAACATTGAGATAACCTTTGCGACTAACTACAGGTGAGATTCGGATTTCTTCAACCTCTGGTACAAAGAGTGCCATTGGTCGGCGTTCTACCAAAGGTGAAGAGCCCTGTGAATCTCCAGGACTGGCGAGAGGAGAGTCTGCTGGAACAACGGCAGAACCACCTAGTGGAATATGATCTGGTACAGGTGCTCTGGGCCGCTCTGGGGAGGCCAGTCTGAAATGAATGTGTTCTAAATGCTTTATTGAGAAAACAATACACAGGAATATACAAAGGCCACTATCCCTCCTGTAAGGGAGGATGACCGAGTCAAAACAAACATTTTCACCAGAGGCTAATATACCTTAGTCCCTCTTAGTTCCTTGGGGGTAAAGGGCTGCCACAATTCCCTCCCACCATCCTATTTCTTACCCACATGGTAAATGAGCAAGGATCTTCTGTCATGAAGGAGTTTGTTAAAATATATAAACTTTTCACATTTTGTTGAATTTACTTATATGATAAAATACCAAGACTACAACTGTATATTCTAAAGAGGATAAAGAAATCTCCATTTACAAACATTATCAAAATTGGAGACCATAATAAGAAAAAGATGATAAAAAGGTCATTCTAAAATGAGTTTATTGGGCAATTCGATGGGTTTTGGGCCAACAATGTCTAAATGAAAAAAAATAATACAAAATTATTTAATAAAAATAGCACTGCAATATGTACAGGAGAGCCAAGAAAAAATTTACATGTATAAAGAACGAAATACATAATCACTTTGGAATGATCATATGCAAAGAAAAAGTCCACAGTAATATAAATGTCATACTTGGAATTTTCTTAAAAGCCTGAGATACTGCTTCTTCAAAATATGTATACATATACAATGGCAGCAATCCCCTTGTATGGGGGGTGACCAAGTCAAAGCATACATTCACCAGAAGGAAATATGCCTCTATCACTCCACTTTGTTCCTTGGAGATACAGGGCTGCCACCAATCCCCCAACCATCCTGCTTTGGTCACCCAAAGGTTGACTTAAAAACAGATTCATCAAGATTGTGACCCAGAATACTTACTCTGTGGATGTTGTGGAAGAGCAAGAGGAGGTAACTGATGTGGTAAGAGCATCAGGTTCGTCATTGGGAGTCTGAGCAGGAGTTTCTTGTTTGCTATGAAGCTGAATGGAACGACCCTGAAAAGTACAAGATTTGATATGAGGATGAATGGAACGACCCTGAAAGATATAAGATATTATATGAAGCTGAATGGAACGACCCGGCAAAATATAAAATCTAATATGAAGCAGACTGACACAACTCTACAAGATATGATATCTGTTATGAAGTTGAATGGAACAACCCTGCAAATATTAATTCTGATATGAAGCTAATTGAAACGAGACTGCAAGATATAATATCTGATATCAAGCTGAATGGAATGACCCAGCAGAATATAAGATCTGACATGAAGCTGAATGGAATGACCCTGCAAAATTTGAGATTTGATATAAAGCTGAATCGAACAACCATGTAAAACAGAAGATCTGATGTGAAGCTGAATGAAACGACACTGCAAGATATAAGATCTGATAAGGATATACCACCATAAAATATAGTTTCGTAAAAGATTGAGAATTGAGACTTAAAATCACTTAATTTTGACATCTAGAATATTACTAATCACAACTTTTACAAAATATTTTGTACTTAATATTTACAAACTTAGCAAGGAATGAGTAAACCATCAACCTTACATAAATTAAATACGTTTTTGATAGAATAAAACTTGGTTCAGGAATTTAAACCTAGGCATGTAGTGAGGAGGGATGAGGAGTATGTAGGACTAGAGATGCTGAGGATGGTGCTGCCAGGCAGGAGATGGAGAGCTGGCCAAACAGTAGGGTTATGGCTATGGATAGGGAGGACAGCAATTTAAATCCGATTATTTTTATGAATTCCAGATAGAGTGGAAAAGGCTACATACTCAACATAACAATATACAGAGCATTTACATAATAATAAAAATATACTCCTAAATGAATAACTATGCCTAGAGGAGTGCCTGTGGGGTCTTACATACCTGCATAAGCCTTGCATACTTAAGAGCAACAGCTATTTCTGCTTCACTCATGGTATCTGATTCAGTGGGTGCAACGTCCCGTGAAGAACAACGTGTCAGTACCGCAAGAGCATCACCTCCGGCCTTGGCTGCCTGATTGGCCACCTCCTGCGTAAAAGGATGGTGGTTGAAAAGAGGCTGAAGAGAGAGGAGAAGAAATGATACACTCAGCTTTCAGAGATTGGGAAGCAAAAGGAGGGTAAGAGTGTTGCATGTAGATTCATTGTCTCCAGTTTCCATTTTATGTGTCACTATTAATCCCCATTCGAATGGGGGAAGACTCATATAGGTTGGAGATGGGGTATTAAGGCTGTATTCCCTTCTTAACACTTAATGGGGGGCTTAAGTACTATAACCACTGCACTACTGCAATCCAGTATTGTATTAGAATTGACAGCCACTGCTGAAAGGAAGTTTATGCCCTTTCCTACTAGCCTAAGATACCTTACCTAACATTCTCTGACCTAAAGCAAGTTGTTTATATGATGGTCATATGAAAGACTCGACTTGGAAGGTGACAACCCTTCGTTCAAGCTCACAATGCGATGATAGGAAGGCTGTATAGCCTTTATTTATTCAGCTTCAACCTGTTAGAGTCCACCTTATTCAAATGGGGATAAATAATCACACATAAAACACCAAATAGCAACAACTCAAAGAGAACCAAAATATCTATCTACAAGCAACACCCTTACATAAAATGGGAAAATAATACGCATCAACACAGTAGAAAGAGAAATACAGTACATTGTATAGTAGGCTAGGCGTGTCAAGTAGATCAGTGTTAAGGCATAAACATATATACAGTACTGTTACAAAGATTTTAAAAAAGATGTGCATGAGAAAGCATTGTAAGTTTTAACTTCCTTTCTAAAATAAGACATGACTTTACAGAAAAACATTGAGTGTTTCAATACTGAACACAGTGTATGATTGTGAATGCCTCACGATAAAAAAACACCAATATAAAATGCACAATATATATAGCTCCATGCAATTAGATAACTGAAGATACCAAGATGCACATAAGAAATGACAAAATTTAATAATCTGTGGTAGTTCTGAACATTTATCTACACACCCACTACTTTAAGTGAACCATTCCAGAGTTCATATGATAATTCTCCTTCTATAAATGTTGCACAGCCTAATGTATCACAATTAATCCCCATTCAAATTAGGGCTGGATGCCCTTTCTATCGTCCCACGGAGGGAATAGCCACTACCACAGGACAACCAGCCTGGGAAAAGCCATCACTCTTGCCTGGATTCCCAGCCACGTCGGCATCAAGGGAAATGAGGAAGCCGATCAAGCCGCCAAACAAGCCACTCTCAGAGCAGAAATCCAGATATCTCTGTCTCCTGGGATGCAACAGATTAAAAATAAAGCCACCAAGTCACTCCTTAACACCTTAATAACTAAACACAACCTGTGCACAGACATTGGCTCCCCCTCCACCTGGTGGTACAAAGCCACCACTGATCTTCGGCGTATCACCCTGCCGAAGAGCCTTCGACGAAGCACTGAGCTCAATGTGTACCGTCTGAGACTCGGGTACAAGTGCACCTGGCAAATAGTAGAGAATAGCACCATCAAGGAATGCACCTTTTGCCAGGTAACCTCACCACATCCACTGCTACACTACATCCTGGAATGTGATTCTTTTTCAGAGATTCGACGGAAAACTGGTGCCCCTGCAACATCTAGCGAAGACCCAAATGCCCTTCAAGTTGCTAGCTCCATCATCAGACTAGCAACAAATAACTACATGAACAGTCTATCAAATATTATCAGACAATACCCTCCACCAAGATAGCCATGCAATAACTCTCTCTCACCCCCAAAACAGGAATTCATGTAAATTGTTTGATGTAAACTAATAATTCACAACTGAATACTTATGCTCTCCGTTATCTTTACAGTTTAGCACAATCTCACCTGCGGGCCAATTAGGAATGTCCGATCATCACCAATAACAAGAATTCACCCCACCTCCTCACCAACAGGAAAGCCCATTCGCCAGCAAGAGCGAATACCAGGTACACTCCAAAGAAAATCTCACCCCACCTGCGGGCCACAAGTGGAAGGTCCGCTCACCCTCAAGGGTGAACATCCAACAACAACGGAGGGAATGAACCTAGATTCATCACTTCTCAACCACTTCTTTACCACTGAGCTCTCGTGGCCCCCAATTCTCCTCCTGATATGCTTCACTATAAACTCAAACAATATATTAAACACAATACAGTATATATAACTAACAGAAATGGGGAATGATTAGTTACACATCTTGGCATTCATACACAATATCGCTACTTTACGTGAACTGCTCCATTAATGTGTTTAATGAAACTCTTTTCGCAATTCAAGAGAAGCAGGGGCTTTATTTTGAGACTACCAACTCTCGATCCCAAAGCTAAAAATCAAGTTGGGAAATATAAAAATCTAATAGCAAGCCTCCTTTTTATATATATATAAAAAAAAATACAAATACATACAGTATAATAATAATAATAATAATAATAATAATGCATGCATAAGTATGAGACATACATGCTTTACGCAAAAACTCTCGATCCCATAGCTAAAATTCAAGTTAGAAAAAATTAAAACCTAACAGCCAGCCCCCTTTTTATGAAAAAAATAAACAAATACATATAAATCATGCATTAGTGTGTGATTAACATGCATTACAAAAAACCTACTATCGATGTTATGCTTTTCTTAAGTTACACTTCTTTTCCAGCCTTATATCTACATTCAACCGTATATCTACATCTGACTAGTCACAACACTCCCCATCTCTTATTTCTGTCTTAGCTTAAGCTCTTGCTTTTCATTAAATGCTTTCTTGGGGTCCAGGTTCAATGAGGGCAATTTTCTTTTCTTGGCCCGCCATCACACTCTTAGAAAAAACAAACAAAACTTAAATCAAACAAAAAAGTCTTTCTTGACAAAGAGTTTATGATAAGGAGTTTTTTACTTAACACTTAAGGGTATTCCTAACACTGCTTTCCAATAGCACTACAGAGAGTACTTGCAAGACGAAACGATAAGCTCCACTTTTTGGTTTTTTATAAGTTCCTTGGAGGATGACTTAGAAATACTGTACATAAGAATATCCTAGCACTGATATAATCAGGTCAGGTAAAGAATACTGCCTTTATAGGGCCCGGACACCAATAAAATATTTAAAAAAGTACCAAGTTAGGGATAAGGTAGAAATAAGAGAATGATAAACAATACAAAAAAAACAGACAAGTTGAAAGAATAGTCAAAGGAAGCCCTGAGATGACTATAGATCTGTTGTAAATACTAAAGACTGGCTGATATTCTGTGTTTACATGCAAAAATCTACTTGCCAATGAACACAAATACATATAACTAATTACAATCAGTTAAATAAGTATTATTAGTAATCCAATGCATTATAAGCAGATCTAAAAAATAAGAAATTAATTACTATTTAAGGGTACCAAAAGTATGGAATAAAAGATAAACTATAAAGCAGTAGTGGAAGTGTAAAAAGAAATGGTCACTTGCTCACCAATATACTTACAGTAGTTCATTTTCAACTTCTTCATAAGGAAACTAAAAACACAAACCTTTTCACTCTTAGTGAAGTCGTGATGATGAGAGCGAGGCATTGGAGTTTTGTCCAGACCGAGTTTCTCTCGTAACAGGAGGAAGTGTCGCGTTCGCTCAACTTCCGTCAACCTAGTGATCTTTTCGAGTTCCCACTGATGTTCGAAAATAAGAGAATCACCTCTAGGTCTCCATCCGTGAAGATTTTCTTCACCTCGAACGTAGGTCGAACTCGTATCTAGAACCCTACGCTGCCTGCGCTGTAAACCTGCAGATGAAAGATAAGCTCAGCATCTAAAGCTTGACTTACTTGAAAATAGAGTTACTACAGACCACTACAAAACTGTATTATATACAATATCAATCAAAAGAGATTCTTTAAATACGGCATACATATGAAGAGAGCTGGTCACAGGTCACAAGTCATTCATCTGACACTTCATGCCCACTGTGTCGTATGTCGAGAATTTACATACTTTGCATGTTACTAGAGAAAGTTACAAAGGCTCCTACAATTTATTCCGAATCAAAACAGACACTAATAGGACGTGGGTTGCTGGCTTACAACAACAGGCGTCTATCATATGAAACTTATCTTTCCTTACGATAAATAAGAAGAATAAAGACCATAACACACTTTCTTTTGAAATAACAAAGGTTAAGATGGTAAAAAAATTACATGATGGTTGTTAATAGCACAGCCATATTTTAAAAGTTAACCTCTTCCCCGGCAACAACGAAATATCTCGTTATCGTGTCTCTGATGTATATTCGCAAAGATGAAATATTTCTTCAAAATGTTACCATACGAAACTGCACCTAAAAATGCATTCTAGTCCTTTCTGGCTCTCTTTCTTTCTCTCTCTGAGCTTCCTAAGGCAGAGACGAGAATTTCCGCATAATTATGCATCCATAAACCCCACTTATGGCATTTTAGACATTCCAGTAACTGGCATATTAAATAAAAAATGACTCCCGTCAATTTTTTCTCACATAATTTGTCTGAAATTACAAGTCTTTTGGAAAAAAAATTGCTGGTGAAGAGGCTAAAGTGCATCAGCTGGAAATATCAGCAGCAGCAGGCAGTGACAATGAATCTATATCCAATAATAAACAACAATGTTGCACAAATTAAACAGCTTACCTAAAAAAAATCTGAATTGTGAGTGTGATTTTACTCAATAACAAATAGAAAGAGATTAGTGAAAAAATAAAAATAATACAACATACATTACATGCAAGTAACTCATGCAATAACAAACAGTTTATGGTTTTTAGTATAGTGATGGATATCAGAACATTATTTTTCTTTTAGTTATAACAGTGGTGGTTGCAGCAGATGTGAAAAAATAGCAATAATAATAATAATAATAATGGTTTAAATAACTAAAATTATTATTGCTAGTTTCTACTGGTAATAAAATGATAAAATTAACTGCAGATATATATACTAAAAATTAAGGTAAGTTCCTAATAATTAGGAAAGAGGAAGCTTAAGCATGGAAAAAAAATTTCACAGCAGTGTGAATACCCAGAATATGCCATCGCAAAGTTACGAGTATATTTATATAAATAGTTTTTCTCTTACTACATAAATTCTTCTGCTAATACTAAGTTCACTGAATCTATAATGTAGGTATTATTGGAAATTCTTACTTCAACACGGAATAGGAAAAGGCATGTAGCCCCAGCTCCAAAATGCCTGTGTCTACCCTCATTCGATTCGGGACTCATTATGACACAAAAAACAATGCACTAAAACTCACCTAATATGATTTTTTACGATATTCAACAAATACATTATGCACAGTTTCATATACTAATAAGTAACAGATGGTACTATTTCCATTACGGATTCCCTTTCAGTAGCACTTCTAATATTGCTTCTCAGCAAATAATATCAATATGTGGTAACCATAGGTTCACTGTATAAGACATAAGTCAAAAGTAGTTACTCTTTGGATACTGTGATATAACCTACCAAATTCTGAACATTTTTTTAAGAGCTTTTCGTTAATAATCATTTACATTTATATCTGAAATTTATATGTAAATTTTCCTCTGTGAGGGGAGGTAAAAAACCTACTCCGTGTTCCCCTGTGTCGTAAGAGTCGACTACATGGGAGAAAGTGAGGGGACTGGAAATCCCCTTCTTTGTAATTTCCTTCTACAAAGAGTCAAGTTTTTTACTTTGACTCAACCACCCCCTTACAAAGGGGACTGTGGCTTTTGTATACATATATATGCAGAAGCTCCCCTACTTACGAACAACCGAGTAACAAATATTCCCAGCTACGAACAAAAAGCTACCCCTTATCTACCCATGTATTAATGTATTGAACTGCATTATAACATTATCACTACTGTATGAAAACTCATTAACACTGAATACTTTATGTTTTATGTAGTAGATAAGTGCTTTTAGCCTAAGTACTGTACAGACTTTTTACCTGAACACAACCTACAAACAAATTTCTGGAACCCAAGTCATTCGTAATTTGGGGAGTGTCTGTATATATTTACACTGTAAGATCTGGCGTATACCACCATGTTGCTCTTACATACTATCTAATATTTATAGACAATAAAAATGGTAATGTTGCATAATATTTTATATTTTTAGAAATAATAAAAAAAGGTAATATAGCATTAATTAATTTCACTGGGCATATTCTAAGTGTTCATGGATGTTAACTGGTACATCAGAGAAGGGAAAAAATTAATCTACAGAGTAAGTGCCGACCCCTATCCACCACCTAAAAATGGTAAGCTAATTCAGTTAAAATGAGTCGCCAGTGCTTGTTTCATTCTTGTAAAGGGGAATGTATTACTTAATTTATTGAAATGACACAATTATTATGATTATATCTTACACACTTTATGTATAACATGTTACCTTTAAAGACTGTTCTGCTCCTTCCTGATTAATACATTACTTCCGCACCAATTTTTACTTTTATAAATAATGAAACAAGATTAAGAATGCATATCTGATGATAAGAAGATTTCATTATTACTTGTAATATATTAATGAAAAGTACTACCACAAGATGCCATTACTGTACAGAGTATACATAAAAATATATCCTCTGAATATTATATTGCAATCAATGATATAAAAATAAGGGGATGACCAACTTGTGCAGACATTAGTTTTTGAGGTTGCCTTCCGACTGATAGGTCAGGAATATAGTATATCTCAGAGCTATGCCTTTCTGACCAATTTCAAATGTCTCCATGCTATCAATGGAGGAAAAGCTTCTAAGAGGTGCAATACTGAAAACCTTTGTAGATAGATGTTGCTTTTAATTAGTTTGTCGCCATGTTTATCTACATTATGCCAGAGTGATTGACCATATACCCATTGCTCCTAGAAAACGGGTTATTCCATAATCTCTGTACTATGGGTTTTCGACAGCCTCGTATCTGGGCGCTCTTGCTTGAGATACACTCAAGGGCATTTTTCAGTTTCTCTCATTCTTACTTGAAAGATGTATATAAATGAGTAAAGGATTGTGATCATTGATAAAGTAACCATGAAAAGGGGGAGGGGAGTTAAGAACATCAATTAGACATGAAAAAACAATGACAATATCAATGATCTTTTCTCTGGTAACCAAAAGGAAAACAAGCAGAGTAATAGGATCAATATATGCTGCTGCTGTTCTTTGCCATTTCATGTCAATATTACTTCCCATATGAATGGGGGTGGACACAGACAAGTTGGAGTGAGGGAATTAAGGCTGGATGTCCTTCCTAACGCCCTGCAGTAGGCTCAAATATGAGTTCGTCACTTCCCAAGTCTTGTACTCTACCCACCATTCTTCTGTGATCCCAGGCAAATTCAAAAAGGTAATGGCCACACAGCACCAAAGAAAGGAAACTATACAAACATATAAAAGATACTGATAATACACAGGAGTAGCTCTGAGAAGTGCCTTTTGATCTGACTATACAGAGTAAAGAAGCACTAAAATGATAACAAGTCATTGTATATATACACAAGATAAAATTAAATAGTGCTTCTAATGACACATTTATAGAGAACATATCTTGTAGTAGTACTTTTTAATAAATGCAAGGATCATGGAAGCCCCTTTTATCAAATGACATCAAAGGCGAATTGAAGAAGTGGTAGATAAGGCAGCAGCGAGAGAGCATACCGTAGCTGGTGAAGCAAATGGTGGTTGCAAGGTGGCCCAGTCATTGAAACAGCCGCCCCTCCCTCCCTCCCCTACAATACAGCAGAATTCAGGGGAAGATTGGGCGGCCCCTTGACCACCTCTCTACATCTGTCAGGACTGAACCACAAACCTGGGCTACCTGCTTCAGCCGCGCGTTTCAGCACCGTCTCATAGACGCCACAAATCCTGTTAGCCTCGGCATTCTTATACGATCCGCTGAAGAGATGGCGCAGAGAACGAGGGATGGTGCGGGAGTCTCGGCCGTACACAACCATACACAGATCTTTTGTTATGATGGCGGGTTGGGCATTGTTCTCAAGCTGTATAGAAATACTTCCATAGAGATTTCTATTTACAATTTATATTTTTTTTATTCAAAGTCTCTTAAACAATATTAAATAAGTAAATCTAAGAAAAAAGGGACAATTAACTATTACATTTAAACTACTGTACATTTGGGAAAAGGTTCATCTTTTCATCTTCAGTATAACCAAGAAAAATTAAAGTTCCACATTCATCATAATCCTTCATTCCTTTTACTTGCAAATTAAATTGGAATTTCTATTTCAATCTACTGTAACTTTAATTTATAACTACATCAGCAAGAATGCTACCTCTAAATAAGCAGATATCGTCATATAGACATGCTCTCCATGCGGCGTCACACGATTTAGTAAAACAGAGTTATGAAGGGAAGAGTCCCATGCTGCCTCAAAGCGGAAGAATGTTCTATCTTCTCCTTGATACTCCAAATATTCCCCTGGAAAAAGACCTAAGGAGAGCACTGAAGCGTCATTGTCGTCATCTTCGCTCTCTGGAGTTGTGCGTATACGTCCTAGAAAAAAATATAAAAAATATATGTAAACATAAATAATAGGTCAAGAAGCTATCCTAATAATAGGAAATGATACGTGGGCTGCTACACAATTCATACAATATAGATATCTAAGATTATCTTGTTAATAGCACTCAACAATTTGACAGATTTAAACACGAAGTTTTCATAACAACAGTTTTCTGATAACCTAAATCATGGTATCATATATCATAAGCTCTTGATAAGCAGGATACATTATACTGTACACATATATACAATGATAATGGCCACAAACCCAATGTAAGAGGGTTGGCCAAGTCAAAGCACACACATTTGCCAAAAGCTAATATGACCCTATCACTTTTCTTTGCCCTTAAGGATAAAGAGATGCCACAATTTCCTCCACCACCCTATTTTGGCCATTTACAGATTAGAGGGGCAAGGATCTTCTGTCATGAGGCCCGACAGCTGCAACTGGTGTACCCCCACCGCTTCCTCCCAAAGCAACCTCCCCCATCACCCACCCATCCAAGGTTACTGTGCTAACAGTAAACTGGGATGTACACATATATTCTGTTCATAAACTTTGGCCTGCTTAACCTTTACACAATTTTTCTCCGCTTACTCATATCTCTTGCACTCTCTCTTATTATACTTACCTACTACAAGTTCGCGAACATCACACCATGTGAGATCAGGAGATTGTTCATGAACGATTGTGATGCGTATTCTTCGCTGAATTCCTTGATGTAGGAGGAAGAGACCTCGACATGGTAAATCATCACCATGATCAACAACAGCTGGCACATATTCTCCGCTTGGTGCTATTGCGTAAATATACAAAGCGTGTTACTAAATGCAAAAAAAACAAACTATGCAGATAACTATGATGAACAATGTTTCAGTACTTAATGTTCCAAAAATGACAACCAAGTAATGTCTATCATAATTAATATACTTATATTCTGATAATTAGAACACCAGGAAAACATAATCCTAATGATTGCTAATGACATACTTTAATCTAGCTGAATACAGTAACAGAATAATGCTACTGAAACTGAAAAAAAATATTTATGAAGTGTGAACAATTATTTTTGAGCATCAATTGAAAAAATCATCTAATAAACTTACCCAATTCACAGATCTCGAACCACACAAGGAGGTCGTGTCTAGCATGAACGTGTGAGGTAGAGAGACTCTGAACAACGCCAAATTTTGGTGACCGGATTGGCTGACTGATAGGGATAGCAGGAGGCTGCATTCTCTTGGGGGGACCACGAGAGCTGTCAGGAAGTACCATATCAGGAGGTAAGCTGTGGGGTCACCATGTCAAAGCATGACAGACCACAAAAAGGAAGCCACAAACCCAGTGCCATCACAACAACATCAGTACAACCACACATTCAAAAAGAAAAAGACAGCAGAGTATTTCTTGTTAGAAAGCATGCAGAGAAAACAGATAAAAAGTAATTATAAATATGAAGAGCAAAGTAAAAATTAACAAAAAGAAATGTAATGTTGAACTTGATATTATAAGGAACATGCACAAAAGCAACTGAAATAACACATGAAACACGCTACTGATAGATTAGAAAAAGGGGAAAAAATCATGCAATGTCTTGATTTTTCTAAAATTTTAGTTGTAGGAATGAAACTTAAATATCTCACTCAACTATGAGTTACAATATGCATTCGGATAATAATCAATTACTGGTCATACATAGCTTCCTAATCCATTAATCAGTTAGATATTTATTTAAAGACATGTTGCTATCGACTCATAAACATATGAAACAATATAGACAATTAAACTGAATCCTTGTGAATATAATATATGAGTACATATAATTAACCTAAACAAGAAAGGCATAATTGCCATAGGCTTCTTTGTAAAAAAGTTGGCTAGGTTAAAGCACACACATTCCCCAATAGGTAACATGCCCCAATCACTCCTTTTCGAAGTCTTTTATCCCCAAGGAGTTAAGAGGCATGATCAAGGTGTGTTGGCTTCTAGTGAATGCGTGTGCTTTGACTTAGCCATCTCCCTTAAATGGGGGATTACAGCCCCTGTGTATGTATATATATGCCACCCTTTCTTGTTTGGCTTCTCTTCAATTTTACTCAGTATTTTCTTCTTCCTTTTTTGGGGGCAGAAAATACGAATACTGCCTCCTTGTTTCAAATTGTGTTGTAAAAGTCAACTACATACAGCAGAACTAGGGAAGTGGGAATCATTGCCTTTGAAATATCCTCCCCAAGAAGAGTCAAGGAATACGAGAGGATTCCAGAAGTCCATGCTTAAGTAGATTTGTTTGTAAGTTGTATTCAGGTAAAAAAAATACTATACAGTAAATAATTCCGCAGCATTATGCAGTACTTAGGCTAATCACACTTAACTACTACATACAGTATACAGTATTAATGAATTTAAATATAGCAATAAGAATGTAATAATACAGTACAGTAGAGTAATACATACATTAATGCGTTGTTCATGAGTAGGGGAGCGTCTTTGTATATATATATATATATATATATATATATATATATATATATATATATATATATATATATATATATATATATATATATATATATATATATATATATATATATATATATATATATATATATATATATATATATATATATATATATATATATATATATATATAATATATAATATATATATATATATATATATATATATATATATATATATATATATATATATATATATATATATATATATATATATATATATATATATATATATATATATATATATATATATATATATATATATATATAATATAAATGGCAATTCTAAGAGTTTATTAAATGATACATAGAGCTTAAAAAAATCACCCAACATTAACAACTCAAGAGCTTTTATTCTTTCTGCTTGTACAATCTAATACTGTATCTTATAATATGGTCAAAAGGCTAATTCAAAAGGTATATCAAAGAGAACTTACAAATGGGTGGCATCTTGGCGAGCATCACGATGAAGAGGATGCTGCTGGTAATGGCCAAACACCTCGAAAACAATAGGCTGTGATTTGATGTAATCAAGGAAAGCGCGAGTCACAGTTACTGTTATCTGGAAAGAACACTGAAAAGTTAGGGGGATTTGGACCTCGCTCACTTGACACCCCATTTTCAGTGTTTTTTATATATGTCTAGTCTAAGTAAAATAGTTAATGATCACAAAAATATGCAAAGCAAAATATGGAACTAGATTAAAATTCAATACATGTGCATTAAAAGAGAGAGGATTCAGATTAAAATCTTTGAGAAATGGACGTCTCAATAGGAGTAAAACCTACAAAAATGCAATCTCCTGTTAAAACACCAGAGGATTTTATTGTAGTCTTATTATAAATATCATTAGTACAAAAGTCATTGTAATAAGTCAATGCTAATTCAGAGAGTAATTTAATAACAAATTACATGTATATTGTGAAAAATATTAAGTGTCATCTTACTACTTTTTTCATTTCTTAACAAATGACTATACTTCTCTTTTTCAGAAATTTTCTTAGAACTCATAGTATCAACTTAGATATTCGTAGAGATCATGAAACTATATACAAATAAAGAATAAAAGAGAAAGAAAAGGTCATACTTACATTCTGTACATGATAAAAACCAAGAGGTGGTCCTTTGCCAGTATTCTTTATAGGTTCGGTGGAGAAGGCTTCATCGTGTCGGTGTAAGAAGCTGAGTGAGATAAAAATTACATATAAGAGAGGGACAGCGGAGGTTGGATGGTTTGGGGACATGGTGAGAGGCTAGACTGAGATGGTTTGGGCATGAGCTGAAGAGGGATGAAGAGTATCTAGGAAGAAGGATGTAAAGGATGGAGGTGCCAAGTAGAAGGGGGAGAGGTAGGTCAAAGAGGAGATTTATAAGGAAACAACCAATCTGTTGTGGCAACCCCTGCCAGGAGAAAGACTTATTGACACTAATTGTTAATCATGAATTCAATAGCCTATCGTGATAATAAAGATATTTATGCATTCATAACACATCACTGAAGTTCCAAGGCAAAACTTTCACTTTTCCAAAATGAAGACACAAAAAGATACATTTGTGTTAACAGTATAATCAAGACAACAAGTATAACAATTCTAAAAACTTACTTGAACTGACAAAATATATCTGCGTATTCAGTAGACACATCAAATGCTTGCAGCACCGTAACTCGGAAAGTAAATTCTTGTCCAATTCGAAGGTGAGGAGGCAAGTCCTCGTCTTTCCAGCTATCGCAAGAACTAATACTACTGTCGCCTCTGCCACTATCTACTTCACATACTTCATCTGTGCATAAAAAGAAAATTTTTTATAATCTTAAGTCACTTAGTAAATATCAAAAGAATTTTTTGAAGCACTGTACTGGAATACTGTATTATAAAGATGTTAAAATAACTGAGTTTTTATAAACCTTCAAGTTTAATTGAGTCACCAGGGCAAACTTGTCCTTCAACAATGCGCTCTTCCTCAGCAGCAGCTGCAGTGTTCTTCTCCAAAACCTGTGCTGATAACGAACCCCGTTTGGCCCTTGGTCTCTTGAACGTTCCATCATTAAAGGATATACGAGCGGATTGACGCACTCCTACAGGCTGAGACGTTTCTACTGTGTCCTCTTCAGATGCTAAAATCATATGTGTATTTTAGTCAGCATAATTAATATATTATTTAAACAGTCTCATTTCATAACAGGGAAACATCACCTTGTAAAATTAAGCACAGTATGGAAGACTGAACTGCTTACAACCATATACGCCAAAAATACAACAAACACTCTGAGAGCTCTGTGGGAAAGCCTCAAATTAGCAGTGGCATTCCTTGGGGACTTGGGGCTATTCCAAGGGGGAACAACAAAGAAAGCAATGAAACAAATACACACTGGTTAATGTATGGCATCAATCAATATGGACATTTATTTACCATACTTAAGAATGTAAGTGACCTACAAAAATGATTTCTAGTATTGCAAGACTTCTGTAACCAAATTTCAAATAAACATTTTTATTAGGATTACATTTACAATACAAATACTCACATTCTGTAAGTTATTACATACTAACAATAAAGAGATTTTATGAGAACTCTGTTGCATAATAAAAAAAATAGAAATTATATACATATTGTCACTTACAAGGGTAGAATTTCATATATAGACTATTTGCACCATTTAATGTGTCACAATTAATGCCCATTCAAATAGGGGTTGACATAAGATAATTACACTACTTTATGTGTCATAATTAGTCCCCATTTGAATAGGGGAGGGTACAAATAAGATAATATTCAATAAATTAAGAAATGCAAACTTACCAACGACTGCCTGAACAGCTACCTTCAAATACCCCTTCACGTCACCTCGTTCATTTACAATTGCTACACGGTGCACTAATGGCACAGGATACAACAGGTTACTGAGATACATAAAACCCCTGGAAATAAAATGTAAGAAAATCCATTAGCAAATAATAAAACTGTTGGAAGTCTATCATTCCCAAGACACTAATTCATCCAATGAAGAGATAATTTACAAAAGCTTGTTTAATTTTGCACTGTATATATAACCATTAACCATGCAAAATTTTGGAAAAATCCACATTCTTTAATTATAATAAACTGATTGAAAAGCACAAACACATTTGAAAGTGACACAAAGAAATAATACAGCTTTACTTTTAATTCATGCATAAATAAAAACACGCAAGCATGAGTCATGTAATTATCAGGACAATTGTACTGCAATTAAGAAAATTTAATATGCATCATCATAAACTAGAAAAATAAAGATACGGTACCTTCCTACAAGCCTAAACCAAGGGAAACGATCATAGAATGGATCGCTGCCAGTTAGATTTTCAATGTTGTAGTCGGGAGACGTGGGTGACAGTTCAGCCTCGTTATGGTACATCTGCCTCATGAGTTCCAATTTTTGTCTGCAAGGTAAAGAAAAATGTTTGTTCTCCAGTATCAAAAATCCCTGTGTAAGTACTAATTTAAGTGTAAAATATTAGTCATGCAGGAAAGCGTCAATTCTAATTATGCTGAGTAAAATTTTCTTAACAATGCATGCCTATTTAAAATAAAAATAATATTAGACATTGATAGGAATAAAAAGTACTGTAATATTCATAATCATACTGGGCGAATGATACACTTTTGATGGAAAAACAGTAAGGAATCATTGCAGAAATGCACATACGATAAATTTTTTAAATAATTACATAAATCAAAAATTTTCATAGTAATACAAGACCTACAGAAACATATTACTGTAGATATCTATCTAGTTGTAATTCACAAATAAAGACCTATTTAACAAAGGTTCCAATGGTTAATATATAGTCTATATAAGCCATTCAATATTTATTTTTAAATTGCAATTTACCTATTCACATCACGTTTTGTATAGAAAATGCTAACCTAATATAAAAAATCAGATAATATAATATTAGTAATTGTTAAGACATTGGTACAAGAGTTCTAATTCACACATTTAACAAAGTGATCCCATTGTCCTAAAAATTGCAATCCAAATATATCACAAATCAATAAGCCTCTAAAAACTATCAAGCAAACAACAGATTTTAAGGCTTACTGGTCTAAAAAGTAACATGTACATTAAAAGCTATCAAAAACATACAAAAACAGAAGCTAAAAAAGGAATTCAACACAAAGACCTGTGGCATGAAGATATATCAATGAGGAAGATCCTATAGAATAAATAGTTTAAAAAAAGGAACAAAGACCACATGATTAAGTTACAATATCAATAAGTAAAGAACAAAATTACTTGTTTAGTATATCTTTTATCCTATTAATTCCAAGAACAAAGGACTTCACTCCACGACAGTAAATGCTCATAATCATTTGTGGAACAGAATATTTCTGTGTCAAGTTAACTTTGACAAATACAGTTAACATGTTAAGTTTCCATTTATTGTGTGCAAAATAAGGCCCTACATTTTCAAAGATTTCATAGATACCATATCAGCATTACCAATTATAACAATTATCCAATACATATATAATATAGCATAAAGAGTAACACAACACTATGTGTTCTTCAGTGCACATAGATGTGCACTTAATATAAACATCAGGTTACGGATGTCTAAATTTCATAAAGGAACACGTACTTTACAGACCATAAGTGGTGTGATACAAAATATATCTCAACTTGATTTTTTGTATAAACTAAACTACATGTATTTCCTACACTATAATTATAATTATTAAATGTTGTAAAGATGAGTATGCCCAAAACCAAATCAAACCAAACAAACTGAACGAAGCCTAACTTAACCTAACCTAACCTTACCTCACCCCACCTCTAACAATATCTCTGGGTGGGTACTTTAGTACATCAACTGAGTACAAGTAAAGTGCATATATTCCTGAGTTAAGGGGGCAAATACCTAATAGATTTTTTAATGTAGAGATTATATAGATTTCTGCTACTATTATGATACTCATGACTGTACTGTGATTTTCAGCCCAACTTGATTACATGTAGTTGCCAACTACATAAATTCAATACTATAAAGAAATCTAAGAAACTACCCTTTTACAAAGCTTTAATAGCCATTCTATGTTCTCATGAATTCCCATTGTAGGGATGGGCATAGAAAGGTTGGAGCTGGAGAACTGAGGCTGGATGCCCTTGCTAATGCCCCGAAGTGGGCTCGATCATGGATCTATCACTTTCTGCGGATGGGCATAGAAAGGTTGGAACGGAGGAATTGAGGCTGGATGCCCTTGCTAATCCCCCACAGTAGGCTCAATCATGGATCTATCACTTTCTGACTCAAGTGCTCCAACTGCTGAACTACAGATGTTCCCCCTCCTTTTATAAACATACAAATGGAATATATTGAATTTGCCAATATATTCCTGATGGAGGTAGGTAACCTGGAAGTGAAAAACCCATGTTCAAGCCCATCACAGGGCATTAGGATGGGTATCCCGCCTTTATTCCCCAGTTACAATCTGTCTGTGTCCACCCCAAGTCAAATGGCAATTAACAGTGACACAAAATGGCAAACACATAAACAAGTACGAGTACATAGCTTATTGTACAGCAAGGAGAGTGGTTAGAGCACTCGGCTGGGGAAGCAATACACCCATGTTCAAGCTCATCATGGGGCACTGGAAAGGGCATCCAGCCTTAATTTCCTAGATTCAATCTGTTTGTGTCCACCTCCATTTGAATGGACATTAAGCATGACACAGATAACGGCAAACATATTACTGAAGACAGAAGGGTAACCATATCTGTAATAAATGAAGTGAGAGAGTAGTAAAGAATTTCGACATACCATGCTCGCTCTCAATTTTCCATTGGGTGAATTATAGAAACAAATTGAGGAAGCAAGCATTTGCCAGCACCTAACTCTCTTATCCCTTTTCATTAACTCTCAAGATACAATGAGAATGTTTGCTATTTTATGTGTCAGTATCAATCCCCATTCAAATGGAGGTGGATACAGACAGGTTGAAGCTGGACAATTATGGGAATTAAGTCAAGACACAATGGGAATATGGAGTTTGAATTATATTTCCCTTCCCCTTTAGACATGGCTATACAGACACTCCCATACTTACGAACAAGTTAGGTTCCAGAAGTCCGTTTGTAAGTAGAATTGTTCATAACTTGAGCTTAGGTAAATAAAAGTACTTTACAGTACATACATAAGCAGGAATGCTAAGTGCTTAGGCTAAAGACAATTAACTATTACATAAAACAAGGTATACAGTATTGATGAATTTTAATACTGAAATAATAATGTAATAATACAATACGGTAATACATACATTAATAAATGGGTAGGTTTTTGTTCGTATTTGCGAATGTTCATAACTCGTTTGTGTATAAATATGAGAGTGTCTCTATATACAAAGCAATGTATGATTTGTGTCCTTTAAACCAAGGTATACTGTATATGCCTTGTTTTACACAAATCTCGGAGTTCAATCACACACACAGTTATATTCAGAGATATATATACAGGAATAAAACAAATTTACTGTGGGTCCGCAGTAGCACAGAGGTTACAGCAAACAACTAAGGAAGCAACAACGTCAATTTTTGAGCCCAGCTTGGCGTGTTAGGAAGGAAAGCCAGCCTTAATTTCCCAGCTCCAATGTACCTCTGTTCACCCCCAATCAAACAGAATTTTTATTGAAACACATACATCAAATAAAAATATCCATGTAGCAGTATACCTAATATCTCAGACAAGCAAACATAATCGTAGTTTATGTCTACCAGACACACACTCAGTGAAGGTGACATTATGTCAATTGCTCTACACAGACTAAAAAAAATATTATATGATAAATATATATATATATATATATATATATATATATATATATATATATATATATATATATATATATATATATATATATATATATATATACAGTGGCTGCAATCTGCCCTTGGAAGAGGAGTTGCCGAATAAAAGCACACATTCACTTTATGCCAATCACACCTCAATTAATCCTCATATCTCTTTAGAAACTGGCTTGTAACAGTTCCCCCCCCCACCATCCTACTTGGGTCATCTAGAGGGTAATTGGGCTATTTCTACATAAAATAGCAAAACTCTCGTGACAACATACCACATGTTTATGTAGTTGCATAAATTATGAATAGACGCATATATTGTGTTGAAGTGGCATGTGCCAAAGGGATTTCTTGCTCCTGCTAGCACAGTAAACTGGGATGGGTGGGTGTGGGGAGTTTCCATGTGATATGGCAGCAGGGATAAACCAGCTGCGGCTGTTGGGCTTCGCAGCAGGAGGTCTTCCCCATTTACCCTGTGGACGGCTCAAGCAGGGTGGTGGGAAGATTATGGCAGCCCTTTATCCCCTAGGCGGTAAGAGGCATGATTGAAGTACATTAGTTTCTTGTGAATGTGTGTGCTTTGCTTTAACCATCCTCCTTACAAGGGGAATTGTGTTCATTGTGTATATATGTATGTAACCAGCTGCACCTTGTGGTACATCCAACACAAATTACTTACAGACAATGCAAGTACCTAAAGTTACTTACTTTTATAAACAATTAATATTGGGAAAAAGGAAGATATTCAAAGAACAAATCATGTGCGATATGAAAGAGGTGCTCAGCAAAACATATTTAAAAATGGAACAATGAAATAATAAAAAACCACACTTTAGTATGTACCTACAGTACATATCATATATACATTATCTACAGCTATATCATCTTAAATAAAAAAAAATCATAAAAACAATTATCATAAATGCCGCACACATTTAGTAATGCGCAAGCAATAAAGAGCAATGGCATCTAGGATATGATGTAGATATTCTGAATGCTGTCATATTTCTGAATCTATCTTGAAAAAGAGCCTTGATGTTCAATGTAACTCATAATGAGCCTTACAAGATCAAAAACTACTATCAAGCCAGCAATCAGTGTTCAAAGAAACATAAAACACAAAATCAATGAAAAGCTGCCTTTAACAGTCAACAAATACAAGTATAATCAGACCATGCATCATTTATCAGTGCATTCATAAAGCTCATGAACGAGAGCTCACATTACAGACATACATGATCAGACAGACACTAACATGCGGGAGTTGAGGAGCCTCGTAGGAAGTAGCTGAGATAAGGAGAGTTTGGCTTGGTTACAGGCTGACGGAATGCAAGTTTGCAGTTCCTCTTCTTTTTGCAGCTCCAATTCCGAAGGTGGAGAGGGTGAGACAGAGCAAGGACTCATGTCAGAGTTGTAGATCTGACGCATCAACTCCAAACGATGTCTACAATACATGGCAATGAAGTACGCTTTAAGTCAAAAATTAGGAAGGTGTTTGAAGGTAAATCAATCATTTGTATTCAACTTATTACCTTTCTCTCTCTCTTTTTTTTCTTTATGCCTTCATAGCCCAGTCTATTATAATCATTATTAGTTTCAGCTTCCATGAAGCTTTTACCAAAGTGCCAGGATTGTAGACAAAGTTTGGGACTGAGACACCATTTCATTCTGGTAGTTTGGGACTGAGATATATTACATTCTGGTAGTTTCTTGCTACTTACCATTACCAAGCATATGCTTATCTTTTAGAATGTCTACACCAAATATAATGAGTCATCCATTTACCGAAAAAAGTCTAGGAATATATCATTACTCAAACATAAAAATACACTCAGCAAACTTTGTCTACAATACTAAAGAGACTGCCTAGCAAGTAAAACTAATCATAGAAGCATTTTAAAAATCAAAATGCTTTCATGACGAATATAACTGCATATGAAAAAAATATACAAAACAGTTACGTACTGATGACCTAGTGAGATCAGTGACCTGACTAAAAATACTGTACTGTGAGCTATACAATACTACAATAATATATCTCATCTAACTTCAGTAACTAGACTACTTCAGATACTTCAGTACATACAGTAACAATCCACATAAAAATAAGGTGACCATAGAGAGAAATATAAAAAAATAATACTAAGCTGCTGTAGAGATATATGACACGAAATTGATAATAAATATTAAAATAATTAAAAGGTGGAAGATTAGAGAACTGCATGCAGTTATGAGCTTACCGTAATTTCTCAAGTGTCCAGTAATGAGTGGCACCGTTCTTTGTATCTTGGACTTCCACAGCAACGATGGTGTGAGGAGTTGGGCGATCATCTTCGTCCTCCTCTTCTTCATCTTCCAACAGAGGCAGGAAGTCAGGAGGAAGGGGAGAGTACAGCGTGTCCGTGAGTAGAGTAAACTGGAACTGAACCTAAAAATAAAAAAATAGGATCAGATATGCAATTTTAATATATTACACTTTTTTTTTTTACATGTGACACCGGGACAGGCTAGAAAGTTGCCATCATCAGAATTGGGCAGCAAGAAAACATTGAGACAAAGAAAAAGTAGAAGCTTAAAGACAAGGCTGAAAGGAAGGAATAAGAGAATGATAAACAATGGGAAAGGGGCAGGCTAAAAGAAAAGTTGAAGTAATGAAGACCTAGAGATATGGCAGGATTAGTCCCTGAGATAATGATACATTCACTTTTTGAAGCGAGGTAGGTCATAATAATTAGGAAAGACAGAAGGAGGAAGAGAGATTCCGAGTCTGGAGATGGATGGGAAAAAGTAATCACTGTACCAACCAGTCTGGAGATGGATGGGAAAAAGCAGTCACTGTACAAACCAATCTGAGCTACATATCTCCACACAGTAACTGAGAGACGAAACCTTTTGGCGAGTGTTATACAACCTCGGCAGTGGGGGAGAGTTGCAACTCGACAACTCACAGTGCAGCGATGGAAGTAAGGACAGAAAAGAGAAATGAATGATATCTTACAGTGGAGAAGAAGAGAATCTAAACTAGAAGTAGGAGAAGGGTCATTGATGGGTTCGACTGCCTTAGATTCAACTCTATCAAGGAGATAAAAAGTAGCACCCCATATGTGAGATCAGTATTCTAAGTAGGAACAGATAAGATCTTTACAGATTTTAAGTAACTGAAAAGAGGAAAAGTAATGAGAAAACCGAAACAGAGCAAATCCATTTTTAGAAGCAGATTTAGAAATTTGAATTATAAGTTTCTCCATGACAAGTTAAAGGGTTCCAAGTAAGTTAATAAAATTAAGAAGGTAAACTTCGTTGGCTTCGAAGTCAATAGGGTTATCAGGAGGGAAAGATAAAGAGATAGCCAGAAACTGTCTTGTAGACATTAAATTCAACCATAATTTTGGGTGCCCCACACAGATATCCTCTGCAAATCAGAGTTGAGAGTTGAAGATAGAGTGATACGAAACTAATGGAGAGTAGCAGATGAAGGTTGTGAAGAGAAGTCCGGGTAAAATAAAGGGTAGAATCATCGGCTAAGGTGTGAAGAGAGGAAGATAGGGACTGGGGAAGATCGATGATGAAGAGAAGGAAAACAGTAAGTGAAAGAACAGAGCCCTGGGAAACACCACTGGTAATGGGAATAAGTTAGATGTTGCACCGTCAACAACCAGATATAAAAACGGTCAGAAAGTAAACTGGAAATCAGAGAAAAGAGGTAGAACCATAAGCTGGAAGTTTGGTCAACTTATTAAAGAAGCCAGTAGAGTTGATACAAACATAAAATTATATAAGAAATACGATGCTTTGTACAATCTGCAACAGTATTATATGGTAATAAGAGTTGAACTGAAAATGCTAGAGAGAGAGAGAGAGAGAGAGAGAGAGAGAGAGAGAGAGGAGAGAGAGAGAGAGAGAGAGAGAGAGAGAGAGAGAGGAGAGAGAGAGAGAGAGAGAGAGAGAGAGAGAGAGAGAGAGAGAGAGAGAGAGAGAGAGAGAGAGAGAGAGAGAGAGAGAGAGAGAGTCAAAGTCAAAGTCAAAGTCAAAAATTTTATTCCATCAAAAATGGCTATTACATGATACTTAATCTAATTACAAATTACAATGTAAAATGTCAAAATAAAACAAATGAAATTTGCAAAGCACAAAATCAAAATATTTACACATTAAAATAGGCATACATACACTTCGTCTACCCAATGGGAGGATAATAATGAGACTAAAATCACTTATTAAGTAGGTGATTTAAAAGATGAGATTTAAGTGAGGGTAATGTTTGGCAGCTTCTTAAGTTTGCGGGTAAAGAGTTCCAAAGTCTCGGGCCCATTACATTTAAGGCTCTTGCCCCAATATCAGTGGAAGTTCTGGGCACGTAAAAAGAATTCTGATATCTGGTGTTGACGTTATTGATACGCACTTGATTAACTGTTGGCAATGAGAAGAGCCATTCCGGTAATATTCCATGATTTATTTTAAAAACTAAAAGACAGATATTATATATGAACTTCCTGTCCATCCTTAGCCAACCCAATCTCTCAAAGAGGGGAGTCACGTGATCATATTTATGCACCCCCCCTATGGCAACTCTTGCAGCAAAATTCTGGAGCCTTTTCACTCGTAACATCTGGGTCTTAGTCGTGGAACCCCAAACACTCAGACAGTAGTTGAGAATACTTAAAATTAATGTTTGTACTACAATTACCCTACAATCAGGCTCGAATCTTTCATAGACTCTGTTCAAGTAAATAAGGGTCCCGTTCACTTTTTTATGTAGTTCATCGATATGAAAATTAAATGTCATGGTACTGTCCATAATAACTCCTAGATTTTTAACCTTATTAGATGGGAAGAGTGAAACATTGTTGAAATTTATACTGATGTTCTCAGGAATGCGGGACAGGTATTGATTTGATCCAAAAATAACAAATTTAGTTTTATTTTCGTTCAGTAAAAGACCATTACTGTTAAAATAACTTTTGGCACAGTTTAATATATCTTCAGCCCTTTTTAAGATTTCAGGAATTCTATCAATGTCACCAGTAAGCATAATCTGGGTGTCATCAGCATACATAACAAGTAGGCAATCTCTTATAAATTGAGGTAAATCATTAACATATATTAGGAAAAGCAGAGGACCCAAAATTGAACCCTGAGGAACTCCAAAACTGATATCTAGAGAGGAAGAGAGAGTCGAGCCCATTCGAACTGATTGAATTCGATCTTTCAGATAATTTTCGAACCAAAATGAGTCAACATGAACTTTGGAAAGTTTTCTCATTAGAATTTGATGGTGTACACTGTCAAATGCTTTAGACAAATCTAACAATAATAAAAGTGATATTTTCTTATTTTCAATATTACTATAAATTTTATCAGTAATTTTAAGTAGGGCCGTCTCGGTCGAAAGTTTAGGCCGAAAACCGTGTTGTTCTTCACATAATAGACAATTTGATTCAAGGAAATTTATTAACTGGGTGGCAACTACCTTCTCAAGTATTTTAGACAGAATGCTGAGAAGAGAGATTGGCCTATAATTTTCAACATTATTAGTATCTCCACTCTTAAAAACGGGGATGATATAGGGATGCTTCCAGAGGTTAGGATAAATGCCTGTAACAATGGATGTATTAACAATGACTAAAATGAAAAATACTGTAACTGGCAATGAGTCAATTAGGAAGCGAAGTTGTATCCCATCGGAACCACAAGAGTTTGTTGGTTTGAGGTTCTTTATGATAAGAATAAGTGTGACTAAATCGATTGGGTGCGGTCTAAAATTATTGATAATATTTCTTTCAGCTGGAGGCTGGCAATTATGTGGTTGATTAATAATCAAGTCATTATTATCTTGGGACTTTTCATATGTGGACTTACCTATTTCAGCAAAATACTTATTAAAATCATTCACTCGCTTTTCCACATTATCACTGAGAAGGTCAGAATTTTCTAAGATTTCCTTATTTGCAGGAATTATTCTTTTTATAACATTCCAAGTTCCTTTGATATTTCCCCTATACTTGGAAAATTCTTCCCTGAAATGATTTTTCTTCTTTTCGGACAACATTGTTTTAGTAAGGTTTCTTTCTCTTCTATAGGCTCTTTCCATCTCGGAGTTTTGTCTATCAGATTTAAATTGCCTTAGGAG
>JAXCGZ010019227.1:0-12500 GCA_037179515.1 Halocaridina rubra
CACATATTAATTCATGTTTGTTTGTGTATTTATTGATATAATACGGTTTAATTCAGGTTATATGTAGAGCAAACTTTTAATGCTAAAATTTAATAAGCAAAATATTAATATAATGCATTTATATCCATTTTGTGCAAAGGGATTCTGGCCAGTGACATTAAGTAAAGTAAAACTACAAATCATGAAAAACGACTGAACTCAATATTAACCTGGGGTGCTAACACCCCTGGGGGTGCTGAAATCAGTATTAGGGGGGTGCTGGAAAATGTTGCATATGTGGCGGTAAATTGTCAGTGTTCCAGAATGGGGTGACCATTATTGAAATGATTCTTTTTTGACAAATGTATTGTATATAGTTTCTGTATTTCATTAATTTTTCCCTGATTTTCAACTGTGTTAATGAATTTTAGCCTGTTGATGAAAAGCACTTCATTTGTACAAACATTCCACACTTTCATAGGAAGTTTGCATCTCAGAGCTTTGTGGTACACATTCAGTATGTGTGCTGATGTCTGCAGTGTAGCAGTACAATACAAGCCTGTATCCAGGGTCGCATTATTTTTTATAAGTGAATGGATTGATGATGCTGGTCCAAACCTGCACCAAGTTAATGGGCCTGGCAAATGTTTAAGCCTACCCTGATTAATATTTTCAGCTATTTTCATTAAAAGAATCGTTGGTTGATTATAAATTGCACATATATCTTTACCTACACCCCAGAAAATGTAGTGAGAATAGGTGTTCATCTAAGTCTGTATCTCTGTTAACATCTTTCATAAATAGTTACTTCATTTTTTATTTTTTTGGATGGGAATGTTACATAAGATAATGGAGCGATGAATAAGTCACCTAATGCTTCAATGCACTCCTGGATGATTGTAGAGTACCAGACCAGGCACAGGTCCTGAACTGCCATTTATTATTTGCAACTCTAATTTGAAGCCTGCTAGACTCTGTGAACACCAGGCGAAACATCCAGCTGCAGAACATGAACAGACTATCGAGGTTCTTCAGGCTAAGAGGGCTAGATATGACCAGAAAGGTACACTACCCCGACTTGGATTCAAGAAAGTGCAAAAACCACTTCTACAAGTCACCTATGAGGTGGCATACCAGTACATCAGGGAGTGGACTTTGCATTCGACTTGGAAAACCTGATTAAGCCATGCACCATTTGGATGGTAGAACTGGTCCTGTGAACAGAAGCAGCCAAGAAAATAAAGGACATGCCTCTGTCCAATGGTGTCAGTGCAGGGGAAGTTGAAGATATTAGCTGCAACATCTTGAACCAGATTGTTCAGGGGATTAAGGACAATCCCTCCATATTAGTGTGATGTTTCTAACATGAGTCAGCTGTTTATATATACCTGGTACATCAAGGATAGTGAAATTAAAGATGAATACCTCTTCTGCGAGGCTTTGCAAATGATGATGAAAGCAGCAGATATATTCCAACTCTTGGACAAATTCTCTGAGAAACATCATGTCAAGTGCTAGAAGGTAGTATTGGTTTGCACAGATGGTGCCCCAGCCATGATAGGGAATAGATCCGGCTTTCCTGCTCTGTTATAGGAGAGGATGCCAGATATCATTGTGAAGGACTGTATTCTCAATCGCCATGCTTTGGCAGCAAAAACGTTGCCACCTCAACTCAAAGAAGTTCTGACTATATGTGTTCAAGTATTGAATATCATCCTGGGTTGTCCTGTAAACCACAGAGTGTTCAAGTTACATTTTGAGGAGATAGTAAGTGAACATCAAGTTTTTTCTTCCACTCAGGAGTATGGTGGCGCTCCCTTGGGAAATTGACTCATATTGCAGAGCTCTATGATGATACTCCAATATTTCTGCGAATATAACAGAATAAATTTGCTTAAGAATTCGAGGACGAAACGTTCATCCTTTCTCTCTCCTATCTGGGTGATATTTTCAGCCATTTGAATAACCTTAACTTGTACATGCAAGACTTGTTTGCTAGTAATATTGTTTGTACTGAGAAGGTAGAAGCGTTCCGGAGGGAGCTCTTACTCTGGAAGTGTCTAATCCAGGGAGAGAGTGTGGGAAGGTATCCTGTCCTTGCAAATAAATTGGGGGATGAGAAAATCAACCTCATGCTTGTAGAAAATATTGTTGCTCTCTTCTCGCACCTTGAGACCACTATGGCAAAGTACTTTTCCAAGGATCATTCATTTCCAAAATGGACTAAGCAGTCCTTCCCAGAAGCCATGAGTGATGCTGATAACCTGAAGGAGATTATTGATCTGCAGGTGGACCAGGATTGTCAGACAAAATTCTGTGCATTACTGCTGCCTGGTTTCTGGTGTGATCAGTTGGTAGCATACCCTGGACTGGCGAGGACAGTGCTGGAAATGATCATTCCATTTCCAACTACCTAACTGTGAGAGAAGACGTTATCCACCATGCTCCTGATCAAAACAACTGTCCAGAACCACCTTCAAGGTGAGCTGCTCCATGATATAAGGGTGGCTCTGGCCAACACGAATCCTTCGCTAAGCGAGGAGGTAGTTAATGCTATCTCAATCCATAGTTTTAAGGACAGGTACGATAAGTATCACTAAGTCTAAAATGGAACCGATGAGGAGACGGGAAGATACGAGCTTTGGGCTCTTTCCCGTAAACACAATTAGGTAATCACAATTAGGTAATCACACACACACACACCACACACCACACACACACACACACCACACACACACACACACACACACACACACACATATTAATTCATGTTTGTTTGTGTATTTATTGATATAATACGGTTTAATTCAGGTTATATGTAGAGCAAACTTTTAATGCTAAAATTTAATAAGCAAAATATTAATATAATGCATTTATATCCATTTTGTGCAAAGGGATTCTGGCCAGTGACATTAAGTAAAGTAAAACTACAAATCATGAAAAACGACTGAACTCAATATTAACCTGGGGTGCTAACACCCCTGGGGGTGCTGAAATCAGTATTAGGGGGGTGCTGGAAAATGTTGCATATGTGGCGGTAAATTGTCAGTGTTCCAGAATGGGGTGACCATTATTGAAATGATTCTTTTTTGACAAATGTATTGTATATAGTTTCTGTATTTCATTAATTTTTCCCTGATTTTCAACTGTGTTAATGAATTTTAGCCTGTTGATGAAAAGCACTTCATTTGTACAAACATTCCACACTTTCATAGGAAGTTTGCATCTCAGAGCTTTGTGGTACACATTCAGTATGTGTGCTGATGTCTGCAGTGTAGCAGTACAATACAAGCCTGTATCCAGGGTCGCATTATTTTTTATAAGTGAATGGATTGATGATGCTGGTCCAAACCTGCACCAAGTTAATGGGCCTGGCAAATGTTTAAGCCTACCCTGATTAATATTTTCAGCTATTTTCATTAAAAGAATCGTTGGTTGATTATAAATTGCACATATATCTTTACCTACACCCCAGAAAATGTAGTGAGAATAGGTGTTCATCTAAGTCTGTATCTCTGTTAACATCTTTCATAAATAGTTACTTCATTTTTTATTTTTTTGGATGGGAATGTTACATAAGATAATGGAGCGATGAATAAGTCACCTAATGCTTCAATGCACTCCTGGATGATTGTAGAGTACCAGACCAGGCACAGGTCCTGAACTGCCATTTATTATTTGCAACTCTAATTTGAAGCCTGCTAGACTCTGTGAACACCAGGCGAAACATCCAGCTGCAGAACATGAACAGACTATCGAGGTTCTTCAGGCTAAGAGGGCTAGATATGACCAGAAAGGTACACTACCCCGACTTGGATTCAAGAAAGTGCAAAAACCACTTCTACAAGTCACCTATGAGGTGGCATACCAGTACATCAGGGAGTGGACTTTGCATTCGACTTGGAAAACCTGATTAAGCCATGCACCATTTGGATGGTAGAACTGGTCCTGTGAACAGAAGCAGCCAAGAAAATAAAGGACATGCCTCTGTCCAATGGTGTCAGTGCAGGGGAAGTTGAAGATATTAGCTGCAACATCTTGAACCAGATTGTTCAGGGGATTAAGGACAATCCCTCCATATTAGTGTGATGTTTCTAACATGAGTCAGCTGTTTATATATACCTGGTACATCAAGGATAGTGAAATTAAAGATGAATACCTCTTCTGCGAGGCTTTGCAAATGATGATGAAAGCAGCAGATATATTCCAACTCTTGGACAAATTCTCTGAGAAACATCATGTCAAGTGCTAGAAGGTAGTATTGGTTTGCACAGATGGTGCCCCAGCCATGATAGGGAATAGATCCGGCTTTCCTGCTCTGTTATAGGAGAGGATGCCAGATATCATTGTGAAGGACTGTATTCTCAATCGCCATGCTTTGGCAGCAAAAACGTTGCCACCTCAACTCAAAGAAGTTCTGACTATATGTGTTCAAGTATTGAATATCATCCTGGGTTGTCCTGTAAACCACAGAGTGTTCAAGTTACATTTTGAGGAGATAGTAAGTGAACATCAAGTTTTTTCTTCCACTCAGGAGTATGGTGGCGCTCCCTTGGGAAATTGACTCATATTGCAGAGCTCTATGATGATACTCCAATATTTCTGCGAATATAACAGAATAAATTTGCTTAAGAATTCGAGGACGAAACGTTCATCCTTTCTCTCTCCTATCTGGGTGATATTTTCAGCCATTTGAATAACCTTAACTTGTACATGCAAGACTTGTTTGCTAGTAATATTGTTTGTACTGAGAAGGTAGAAGCGTTCCGGAGGGAGCTCTTACTCTGGAAGTGTCTAATCCAGGGAGAGAGTGTGGGAAGGTATCCTGTCCTTGCAAATAAATTGGGGGATGAGAAAATCAACCTCATGCTTGTAGAAAATATTGTTGCTCTCTTCTCGCACCTTGAGACCACTATGGCAAAGTACTTTTCCAAGGATCATTCATTTCCAAAATGGACTAAGCAGTCCTTCCCAGAAGCCATGAGTGATGCTGATAACCTGAAGGAGATTATTGATCTGCAGGTGGACCAGGATTGTCAGACAAAATTCTGTGCATTACTGCTGCCTGGTTTCTGGTGTGATCAGTTGGTAGCATACCCTGGACTGGCGAGGACAGTGCTGGAAATGATCATTCCATTTCCAACTACCTAACTGTGAGAGAAGACGTTATCCACCATGCTCCTGATCAAAACAACTGTCCAGAACCACCTTCAAGGTGAGCTGCTCCATGATATAAGGGTGGCTCTGGCCAACACGAATCCTAGATTTGAGAAACTAGTCGCTCATAAGCAACAACAAAAATCGCATTGATAGTGTATGTTGATTACCCTGCTGTGTATGTTTGAGTCTTTTCATGTTCTTTACTTTCTATCAGGTCTTTCTTATTGCATATGCCAATAGTGTTGGCATCCTTAATGTTTTTGTTTTGCAGAAAGAACAAATTAAATGATCAAGCAGTACAGTACTTGTCTTTACTTTATCCATGTAGTAACCAGATGTTAGCCAGAGATAGGGGGTGCTGAGGTCGGAAATGGCTAAGAAACGCTGATGTAGAGGTCAAGTCAGGGATTATGATTTTGAACTAAGACTACTTTACGAGATGCTTCGTGTTGAATATAAGTATTGCTTAAGTATTTGAAGAGAATGTAATTTGAGATTTTAGTCAGCAGTCTTTATTCAGTTCGATATTATTCTGACTCTTTTTTTGTATTAGTATCAAATATAGTTAACATGTGGGTTTTTATTTGCTTATGTATTGTTAATGGAATTTTATATACAGTATGGTATGACTTGTCTTTCGAAAGCAATACTGGCAAGAAGATAAAAAGGGGCCTTGAAGAAAATTACTTTTCTTTTCATTGATTCAATTTGAGACTTGATACGAGCTGAATGTGAAAGTTTACCACACACACGCACGTGCATAGCGATATATATATATATATATATATATATATATATATATATATATATATATATATATATATATATATATATATATATATATATATATATATATATATATAAGATTAGATCAGGTCAGGCACATGGTTTCTGCTACAATGACAGTAGGTTATACTACCTACTTCTCTTTCTGTTGCCTTGCAAGCTCACACCAGAGTGTGAAAGTCTTTGACGAAACCCTTAGAGAAAATTATGAGGGAGAGACCCGAAGGCAGAGGGTGAGGAATGCTTCAAAACCTCCTCTGGCATTTCCTGCAATGCTGGTTGATTTTTCAATCTTATTGATTTTGGCTTTCCTTTAGAGGTAATCAGCAGCACTGAGAGAGTGGATGTGTAAAATAAGTTTGACACTACTTCCTTATCTCTAGCGAAGGCAGGCAATAAACTTGCTGCTTTAAGTCCTACGGAGTACCTTAGCGCTTACAAGTATATTTATCTAATCTTCAGAGGTAGCCCTTGAAGTGTTATAGTACTCCGTGTTTCTTATTTACAACATTCACGTTCTCTTCATAAAAAAAGAAAACACACACACACACATACACACAGTGGTGAGGACTCATTCGGGGCAAGATGTACTGGAACCAACGAGGGCCAGGAGTGGGATGAACCATCACTACTTGATCTAGTATTCACAGATAACGTGTTGGATATTGAAAAGAATTGAGTATGAACCACCAATTTGAAAGAGTGACCACTGTGTGTTGTTGATGGAGTATATCATTGAAGATGTTCTGCCTGAGAGTAGAGGCACTGAGGACACGAGGAGCAACTATCCGAAAGGAGATTACATCAAAATGAATGAGTTTTTTGCAGTTATTGACTGGAGGACCTTATTTTACAACAAATCTGTACAAGAAATGTACGACATCTTTTGTGAGAAATATGGGAAGATAGTAGATTGCTGCATACCTGTCACCAGAGTAGGTGTAATTCATGTCAGAGAGAAATGGTTTGATAATTAGTGTAAAAGAACTGAGGAGTGGAGAGACAAATGCTGGAAAAGGTATAAGAGGAGAAAAACCATAATTGCCTGGCAGACCTATAAAAGAGCAAGGAATGCTTACCTAAGTAACAGAAGAGAAGCAGAGAGAGACTGTGAAAGGGACATCACAAGGAAGGCTAAGAAAATAAGATTTTCGACAGCTTTATCAGAGGAAAACTGAAGGTAAAAGAACAGGTTTTAAAGCTTAAGAGAGCAGATGGGAGCATCACTGAGATGGATGAAGAGATCTACAATTAATTGAATAAGGAGTTTCAGTCAGTATTTACAGTAGAAAATACCCCACTCCCTCAGATTTCAGAGATAGAAGCTCATGGGCCGGTATTAGTGAACATCATCCTTTCAACCACAGAGGTATGCAAAGCGCTGATGGAGTTAGATGTCCATAAAATTACAAGTCCTGATGATATATCCCCTCCTGTACTTAAAATATGCGCAAACTCAATATCAGTGGCACTAAGTATCATATTTAAGAAGTCACTGGAGTCAGGGGAGATTCCAAGATGCTGGAAACAAGCGAACGTGATACCTATCTTCAAAAAGGGAAGAAAGAATATGGCTCTAAACTATAGACCTCTTTCTTTGACCTGCATTGTTTGCAAAGTTATGGGGAAACTACTAAGGAAACATATCTCTCTTCACTTCAAATCCTTCAACTTTTTGTCAGTGAGACAACATGGCTTCAGAGAAGATAGGTCAACAGTAAGAAACTTATTATAATTATATGATAAGGTAAGCCAAATATTACAGGAAAGAGACTTCCAGAAAGCATTTGACACTGTCCCACACGGGAGACTTATTAATAAGCTGCAAGCAATTGCTAGAATAGGTGGAAATATCTTGAAATGGATAAAAAAGATTCTTAGAAGGAAAGGAACAGTGGGTTAGAGTATGACAGTGTCTGAATGGAGAAGAGTTAGTAGTGGAATTCCACAGGATTCAGTTTTAGGGCCACTTTTGTTCCTTGTATATGTAAATGACCTACCAGGGTCTGTAAATTCATTCATGAATATGTTTGCAGATGATGCAAAGATTGTGAAGAAAATAAGAAACGAGAACAATGGTAAACAACTTAAGGAAGATCTAAATAGTCTACATGAGTGGTCAGAAAAGTGGCTAATGAAATTCAATACTTCAAAATGTAAGGTAATGAGAATGAGTACAAGTGCAAGAAGGCCCAAGCTTGACTTCTCGTTGGCAGGAGTACAGCTTCAAGAGACAGAGAATGAGAGAGATTTAGGAGTAATCATACTGACCGATTTGTCTCCAGAAATGCATATAAATGGCATAGTAAGGGCAGCATATGCTTTCTTAGCAAATGTAAGGGTAGCCTTTAAGCACATGGACAAGGAAATGTTCAGAAATATGTAACCTATGTCAGGCCAAAACTTTATATGCAGTCCCCTTTTGGAATTCGCACTTGAAGAAGCAAGTCGTTAAGCTTGAAAAAGTTCAAAGACATGCCACGAAACTGGTGTCAGATATACGTAATCTCAGTTATGATGAGAGGCTGAGGGAATTAGACTCACTATCACTCGAAGCTTGAAGATTGAGGGGGAGTATGGTGAGAGTCATTAAATTCCTTCATGGTTATGACAGAGTGGATAGGGATCGATATTTTGATATGACTGGCTATAGAACTAGAGGTTGTAGTGTGAAGCTTTGTAAGAAAACTTCTTTGCAGGATATAAGGAAGTACTTTTTTATTGTAAGAGTAGTTGATAATTTTAATTGGCTAAGCGAGGAGGTAGTTAATGCTAACTCAATCCATAGTTTTAAGGACAAGTATAATAAGTATCATTAAGTACAAAAGTGAACCAATCAGGAGACGGGAAGTTACGAGCTTTTGGCTCTATTTCGTAAGAACAATTAGGTAATTGAAATTAAGTAATTACACACACACATATATGAGTAGGTCAGGTCAAGCAAATGACTTCTACTACTATGGCAGTAGGTTGTACTGCCTACTTCTGTTTGAGCTGCCTTGCAGGCGCACACAGAAGATCGAAAGGCTTGAAGGAAACCCTGAGAGAAAATTATGAGGGGGAGACCCGAAGGCAGCGGGTGCGGAATGTTTCAGAACATCCTTTGGCATTTCCTGCAATGCTGGTTGATTTCCAATCTTATTGATTTTGGCTTTCCTTTGAAGGTAATCGGCAGCCCTGAGAGAGTGGGTGTGCAAAATGAGTCTGACACTTATTCCTTATCTTAAGGGAAGGCAGGCAGCAAACTTGCTGCTTTAATCCTCTGAAGAAGAGTTCCTAATTGTACTCATAAGTGTTATAGTACTCTGTTTTTCTTGATTTCCCTTCTGAGTTTAAGCTTTCATATTTACAATGTTCACGTTCTCTTCGTAAAGAGAAGCATATATATATATATATATATATATATATATATATATATATATATATATATATATATATATATATATATATATATATATATATTTTTTTTTTTTTTTTATTTTTTATTATTTTTTTTTTTTTTAGTCACTTTACAGTGTCCTGTGACTTCATGTCTAATAGTATTTAAAAACTGATCCGATTTTATGTCATGGACTTCGTATATTAGTGATAGCTAGGACGATACCCCCTTACGAAGGACTTTGGCTTTGGCAGATTGTGACAGTTACTATGAGTGAATGCTCTTTCTAACTTTAGGTCGCGGTGGGCTGGAGCCAATTTACTCTTGATATCAAAAGAATGTTTTATGTGACAGGTATATATATATATATATATATATATATATATATATATATATATATATATATATATATATATATATATATATATATATATATATATATATATATATATATAAAATTTGATAATAATAATGATTATAATAATTATAATGAAACGCATATAATAAAGGAATATGCAATCCTGATGGATGTTTGCGTTTTGTATTTGTATTTGAGTGTCTTTTGACGATGAGAATGTCCAGAAATTCCTGTGTGTGTTTGTCGTTATGTGAATTGGACTACAAAATAATACTTACCTTTAGAGGATGCAAATGTAAGCTGAAAACTGTTCATGCGAGTAGTACAACACTCAAGGTTCGTGTGTTCGAAGGCAATAGATTCACCATTTAGACCAATTAATGCAGGTTTCCAGCTCTGGAGCTGACAGCAGTCCCATTTGCCATATGGAATATCAGTTTATTTAATCCAAATATACTGAATGTGCTAGCATATTTTTTTTTATATTTTAGTCTGAATGATACTGAATGTAATATTTTCAAGGTACGCTTAAAAACTATGTGATTCAACACCAATCTTCAAATATTTTCTTATCTTTTATCACTTAGAGAGAAGTTTAAGCAAAGTATGCCAATTTAAGCTCATGGATTGGATTTGGTACAATACGACTTCACAAAAATCTTTTAGCAACAATATTCCATGAATCAGATGACTCATAGTTTGTAACCTTCCTGTACTAAGTTTGATACTCAGTTATTCCCGTATTTATGCAGTGACACTGTAACACTGACGAAATTGGTAAATACGAACCTTACATAATAAAACCACTTTTTAGGCATTTGTTATATATATATATATATATATATATATATATATATATATATATATATATATATATATATATATATATTTTTTTTTTTTTTTTTAATTTATTTATTTTTTATTATTATTATTATTTTTTTTTTTTATAGCAAACCACCATTTCCATTATACGTCCTCAGTATTGTGTCATTCACTTTCTTTTACATATCCAAATCTCTACCTTTCGTTTATCTTTTCCTTCAGCTTACTTTCTTACTTCTGTTTTGTGTTATCATTTATTATATTATTTTCAGTTCTTTTTCAATAACATCTCAAAATCTAGTAAATCTTACCGATGTCATATTTCTTTATCACATAATCGAAAGTCATACAAGATTATACAAATAATCAAGTACATAAATAATTTAGTATGTAAATATTCAACTTGACATAACTCGAACACCTGTTTATAAATGTATGTTTCATAGTATTACTTTTTGATAGACAGAAACAGTAAGTAAATTGTAATGTGCATATTCTTCCAATAAATTAACCTTTATGATAATCACAATCAAATAGGAAAATTGTAATGTGGATGCAGTACGTTAATCGATGCAATATTTCAGAAATCATTTCATAACATGCTTTTTATGTGTAAAGCACTTTGTCATCACTGATTCTAAAATTTAATGAATTAAAATGCAGTGATGTATCACAGAGAATTACATCATACCTCTAAAATTCCTTTTGTATAATCAAAGGGAACATGTACACTTACTGTTAATATTTGGTCCATGGATATTTTTATATTAGATTTTTAAATCACTTCTTATTCTCGGACTTTGGATTGATAAAGAGAGAGAGAGAGAGACAGAGAGAGAGAGAGAGAGAGAGAGAGAGAGAGAGAGAGAGAGAGAGAGAGAGAGAGAGAGAGAGAGAGAGAGAGTGTGTGTTTGTGTGTGTGAGACAGAGAGGGAGTGTGTGTGTGTGTGTGTGTGTGTGTGTGTGTGTGTGTGAGAGAGAGAGAGAGAGAGAGAGAGAGAGAGAGAGAGAGAGAGAGAGAGAGAGAGAGAGAGAGAGAGAGAGAGAGAAATATATCTAAGTATATATCAAACTGAGTCGTTTGTTATGTTGATCTCCAAATTGTCATGGCTTTAGAACTTTTATTGCTCATCTCCCTCCGTAATAGCATGTGAGGGAATATTTGTGTTCAGTATTCTGAAATGCATATATTTCTAGAAGGGACAACAAAGATTTACAGTTTAAGAACATTAGGAGACAAAGGTCAAAGTCTCACACAAAGTTTTATTTGACAGGATTTACACCAACAAATATTTCAGAATTCTTAAGCCCGAAAAAATGAAATGCATAGATAAGGAATCCACTTAACTGGTTTTAAGTTTCAAAGACATCATTGCACCATGCAAATTAATGACGCATTTTATGTGTAAATATAACTTTTGCTAATTCAGAGAAAAAATGCTAAAGCTGTTACGTTGCGGTATGGCAGAAATTAGAAGGTGAGCAAGAGTGGCTATCTCCAGAACATTTTGTCTCATACCTTGGGAGTGAATAAGAAATAAAATGAGTAGGGGAAATACTTATAATACTTTTTAATATATGTTATAATTCATGTGGAAAATAATCTGTAATATGCATATACACGGCGAAAAGTTGTTAATGTCAGACAGTTAATCTTGCGATAAGTCAAGTATGTCTTGCGATCTGCTTGACTTATACTAAGTATCTTCATTATATTCTCTTTTACAGGGTGTAGAATTTTAATCTAATTGTATTCAGTGTGAAACTTATGGAGTAATGAAACCAGATTATTTTTATATACATTTTTGAATCATTTACATGAACTTCCTCAATGTGGAACAATTATAAATTGTTCCACATTGAGGAAGTATACAATACGATATGCAAGGGTAATAATGATCTGATAATACTCCTGGTCTCATTGGCCCCCTTAAGCTTAAAAACCTCATATATGATTACACACTTCCCATGAAGTGTAGGATGAAACTGGAGCTAAATGATATTTTATATCATATA
>JAXCGZ010019227.1:17500-25000 GCA_037179515.1 Halocaridina rubra
AAGGAGATATTAATTCAAGGATTTTCGGTTGCACCTTAAGACTTTAATTATAATAAGAATAATAATATGATGAGGATGATTATAATACGGTAATTGACCATAATATATGTATATGTTTAATAATAGGAATTTCAGTTGTTAAAGGAATTTAAAATCTATATTTTAATACTTTTGACTGTCAAAGCGACTATTTACAGGTTTATCTTCACATTCCACAATAGGCAAAGCTATGCATTAGTTGATTATGGACTTTTATCATCTTCCCGGCATTCAAGAAGTATGAATTCTGAAAAATATTTTGTAGCACTTGAAAATTTGTTGTACCCTCCAGATTTCATTAGTTAAGTTTGGACACCTTCTGTAGAGGTTTTGTTAGCTACACTACCTAAAAATAATTTGCTTGTGAAAGTAATAAAGATTCAAGATGTATAATATACTGAGATGATTACAGACAGTCAAACTTTTAATTGGGATTTTCCTTGCATATGATATTTTACTCCAGCTGTCATAATCAGATTGAAGGTGTGGATGCATAGTACCATTACATAATGGAAGGGCCAATATCGTGATTGTCATAGTTTTAGATAAATTTATATTTTTGATTGTAAGTAGGAAGGAGAATGGAAGGGTAATGATTTAGAAAATTACGCAAGGGACATACGAAAATGATCAGGGATAAACAGCGGGGCTTCAGGGAAGGAAGTGGGGTTAGTGGATCAAGTATTTGTGGTAGGACAGGTGTTTGAAAAGTTCCTAGAAAAAGGGAAGGTCACTTATTGCTTTTCCATGCACCTGGAAAAAGATATGACATGGATGATAGAGAGGCGTTGTTTAGTGTGTTGCAATGCATGGAACTAGAGGAAGTTCTTATTGAATGAATAGTAGAGCATGTGGCAGATGGAATCAGTTAGGGGTTAATCTGAGGTAACGTCAAGTTTGAGTAAATTCGCCATTCTTGTACTACTTGTATATGAATGGAGTAGTAAAGGAAGCTGATCAGTGAATACTAGGCATAGACTTGGAATTATTTAGTGAGAATGGAAGAATGTGGAAAATTAAGTGATTGCTAGTTGAAGATATCACAGCACTGGTGGCTAATTCTAAGAGGAGCTGAACCAGTTGTTGCTGAATTTGTAAGGATTGTGTGAGAGAATAAAGTTCCATGTAAGAGTTACTAAAATTAAAGCCATGAGATGAACGAGGAGTGTTGATAATGACAGATTTAATGTGAAGGTGAATGGGTAGCTGCTTGTGGAAAGAGAGAGTTTTAAATAATTGGAGGCACACGTGTCACTAAATGGACCAGGGGATGCAGAGATAAACCATAGACTGAGGGAAGCAAGTAATTGACTAGGTAGGATGAACATGGTGGTGAGAATAAGATATTGAGAAATTATTGCAAAATGAAGGATATATGAAGATGTAATTGTGATTATGGCATTGTATGGAAAAGAGACTAGAAATGCATGTGATGAAGAGACCAAAACAGTTGTAATAGAGATTTGGAGTTTGAGAAGTATTATAGTTCTTTCAGAAATAGAGTAAGAAGTAAGTAGGTTAGGCAGAGAAAGGGTTTTGGAGGAAAGGTCCACATAAGTTGGATCAGAGAATGCCAAGATGGTTTGGACATGAAGAAAAAATCAGCATCTAATTGTAGGATGAGATGGATGGACGAGGTGAAAAGATTATTGGATGCACTTGTTATAATAGTGGAATAGGTAAGATGTAGTGCAAGTGACAGGAATGAGCGGAGAGATATTTGTACAGGTGACATGGACAGAAGGGAATTTCCGCACCAGCTAACTTGATTAACTGGAGCCTATATTTGTAGGGAGGGGTTGCGTTGAGATGAAGCAGTGGGGTTAAACGAGCTAGGGCTATCGGACACAAAGCCGAATATCCTAGCAAGTTCACAATGCTGGTCACAAGCTGTAGGGTGGAGAGGGTAGGCATTGTGGTGATCTTTCATTCCCATAGGGCTAAAAACAGTGACTAAAATTAATTTGCTTTTGGTGGAAAAAAAAAAAATTATATATATATATATATATATATATATATATATATATATATATATATATATATATATATATATATATATATATATATATATATATATATATAGTATATAATTGCAATAGAGGAATGCTTTTTTTGTAATAAGATATTAGCAATATTCACTGAAGGCGATCAAATTATTAGAGATGGTAAATACAAGCATATCAGTTTAAAGCACTTCACTGTTTTATCTCTGTTGTTTTCGTCTTTTTTCCATTCTGCTCTTATGGTATTGTTTTCTTTTGTTCTACTTATCACATTCTCCTAATTGAGGACATATCTTTTTTAATCACTTTTACCTAAGGTGCCTCAACTTCTAGACTGCAAGACACCATGCTTAAGATATCGTTTTTATGTGATATAATTGAATTGGAGAAACATCTCTCATTCAAGCGAAAGGGCTCTTCTCATGAATGAACCTATTCACATTTTTTCATCCTGGTAACGAGACTTTGGCCCTCCGTCTTTGTCTTCAAGTTTAAGTGGTTATTGCTTTCAACAGTACCCTAACAAAATATTCGCAAGGAATATATCCCCAGTTGTGAATATTTGAGAATAATCCGTTTTATATCGATGGAAAGAGATTTCTCATTTAAGTTCATTTTTCTTGAATGGATGTCTGGAGTATGTTTTGCAGTCTTTAATATATTATACTTGTACAGTGCGTACCGCTCTAAAAGGAATTGAGTAGCATCTTCTTGTTCTCTGTGGTCTATAATATTTTTTTTTTTACTTCCACTGATGTAAGAAATGATAAATGTACACTATTTAAATTAGGTAGTGTATCGCAATCACTGTTGTAATGTCTTAATGGTTGATGTTTTGTGATTATCATAACAAGATTGTGGACGCCTGTTCCACAGCTTCCTCGTTATTTCTACATTAAGGGGTTGAAACAGTAGAAGTAATAAAGATATTGAAAGGCGTTGTTATCTCGGAGTGGTATATATAAACTGAATATTGATATTAAATTAAGCTTCTAATCTTCCAGCAGCATCGATCCTGCTCTTTGTGAGAATTTAATTTGCTTAAATAAGATAAATCCTCTGTGACTACTAATTCATCTTGACTTGATCTTTTCATGTATAATTTGCACGTAGGCCGGACTTTTAAGTATTGTCATAATTAGCATCGTCTTTTCATTATTTTGTATAACATGACTCAAGAGATATAATTAATGCATAAATGAGAACATGAATATTCTTTAGATACAAGAAACCTCTTATCAATTTAAGGGAATATATTTATATATTTCATGAAGCTAATGCAATGCATTTTTATTCATATAATATTAATATAATGCGTCAATATTAATTTTTCATCATTACAGTTACTTGCAAAATTAATTTTAATGGTAGAATAATTTCAATAGTGGAATATGTTTCTAGTCAGCGATATTAATTTCCATATAGAGTGACTATTACCCCAGTTAGCACTCTAATCCCCAGTATGATAAAATATAATCAATAATAAAGTTAATTTACATAAACAAAAGCTTAATTGATATTGAATCCAATTTTTAGTCTGCTCTATTGATGCAGGAAGTGCTATCACTTCTTCTACGTTTTAGATTCCACAGGGATTATTTAATAGAATTTATTTTATTTTTATATTCTACGCTTGGAAAATATATATTTCTCTTCTATTTACTAGTTATTTTTTTTTAGATCACTGCAGTTTGAATATTTTTTTATTCATGTACAGTTAGTTTCTAATTGTTGATTTCATAAATTACTTATAATGTCAAAAACTTAGCCATGGTTTAGTGCTACCTAGTCTATATCATCTCGAAATGTAATATGAGAACATAATTAATGGGGTCGAACAGTTGCCCCGTTAGTTAAGCTAAAAGATTATAAATTGAAACTATGTAGCTTTTCAACCCCCCCCCTCGAATCAAGTTAGGTATGAGGCTGACTGTTATCCCCCCCCCTCTCTCTCTCTCTCTCTCTCTCTCTCTCTCTCTCTCTCTCTCTCTCTCTCTCTCTCTCTCTCTCTCTCTCTCTCTCTCTCTCTCTCTCTCTCTCTCTCTCTCTCTCTCTCTATATATATATATATATATATATATATATATATATATATATATATATATATATATATATATATATATATATATATATATATATATATATATATATATCTTATATATATATGTGTATGGGAATGTATATATGTATGCATGTATATACTCACACACAGAAAGATGCTTAGAACACGAAAGGTGAAGGTAAATTATTTTAGGAAGAAAACAATGTGCAGCATTATTACTGCATTAAGCTGACTTCGTGTAATGGCTTTCAACTTTATGGCTCATTTGTTTCTTGCTGCAGGTCTCCTTAAATCTTGAATTGTGTCTTATTCCATTCTCGCAGTAAGAAACACAATGCTTTAGAAATATTTATCAAAGTTTTTATTTTAAGACAAAATATTAAATGTACTGTAAAGTGGACAAAATCATATAATGAAACTATCTAATTGCAAGTCTTTTGGATGTTCGTAAGCCTAGAGTATATTAGGACCTCTGGAGATGCTAATTTAGTGACTTTAGAGTCGCTGTGTCTCCCTTAATTCATTCTCTTTTTCCTTTATACTCTAAAATTCCCTTTTTTCATCTAGCAGTTGGGTGGGTTCACTCCAGATGTGAAATTTATTCTCTACAGTTTTCTCTTTCCTTTATGGAATTGGGTGGGGCAATGCTATTGAGCAGTTCAACGCATTTCCCTCGCATTATTTATATTACTTCTCTGTTTTACAATACAATTTCTTTTTTAAGTCTCTGATTGGATGGGTCCAATGTAAGTGAGGAGCTGAGTGCTAGTTGCCTCCCATAGTTCTTTCTCTTTTACGGTACATATTCTTCTTCCTTCCACTTGAATTTGGGCAATAATACCTCCTCCATGATTTCTTGGTTGTTGCATACTTAGGTTAAATAGGGCCGAGCGTGGGGCTAGGGCATCCTCCTTTATATTTCCCTCTCAGAAAGCAAACAAACAAACAAACAAACAAACATTTATTTCCATTTTTGTTCAATGGTTATTCTTCTAAAAGTAAAAGTAACCTATAAGTAGACATGTAAGTGAACTAATAAGTAAGAGGGTAATACATACAGTTAAATTAAATGTAGCTTTCCTAGAAAATAATAATGCTGTAATGAAAATGTTAATAATAAAGTAATAATAATAACACTCGATACAGAATCGTTATTATCGGCCTCATCACCATATTTGTTTTCCTTACAATGAGTATAATTAGTTCCTAACTTAGAGAACACAGAAGTCGATATCAGTTTACATATAGAGAGGTTAGTGTTGAGGGAAATTGCATTAAATCATTAAGTTTAGTTTATTTGTGAGCAGCAACTATTTGTCCAAAAGAAAACTGTATAGTTTGCCTTTGAAAGCTGTGAAGGAGGATGCATTTTTAAGATGCTCTGGAATATTGTTCCAGAGTGTTGGCCCTTTAATAGTGATCATCTTTGAACCTTCTTCTGTGTTTGTTCTCTGAATAATGAGCTCACTGCTCTGTCTTGTATTGGTTCCCCTTATATCCCTGTCTGTTTTTAAATCAAATATTAGAAAGGGAAAATTCGGTATTGAATCAGCCACCTCCCTCCCCTCCAAATGGGGACTTTCTTTTGTTTATAAATACATTAATCTCGTGAAGGAATGCCACAAGGTTATTTTCACCTAATGCAATTGCATTGTCATAAATTTCTTTAATATGGCTAAGAGTCTGGAAGGAATGATCCCTTTCATTTGTTTCCTATCCACAGATGTGGCGCAAGTCTTGAATAGAATTTTTACTGAAATTATTTTAGCTGATATTAAAGGCTTTTTATGTCTCTACGCACAGCAACCGGATTGTTAAGTGAACAGATAAAATATAACTTTTTCCATATTGGCATAACAGCTTTTTCTCAGCCATCTGCACTTAAAAACAATTCAATAATTAAGCATAAATCCTGCAAAACTTTCTTTTCATAATTTGATGTTTACCATGTGTACCTTTAAGCTCTTTGTACTCTTTGTATAACTAATTTGCAGCAGATTGGGTAAAATTCACGTTCATCCCCTAGAACTATATATAAAATTAAACTTTTTAATTGACATTCACTTTTAACTTGAGCAAAACTTTAGGAAAGCTAACTATTGTTAATCTTGCGCCTTTTTATTTGAAAGCAAATGAAACCAATCATGTTAAAATTGGGCCGTCACTTCAAAAGTAAGAATCGTTTTGATTTAATTTATTTCGTCAAAGAGCTGAAACCCCTAAGGCCCAAAGATTATTATCATTGTCAAGTCAGATCGAAATTGTTTATTATACCATTACCTTCAATACAACCATTGAAATGTAAACTTATTCAATAATATGAAATTAAATATTTGATCAAGATCGGCTCCCACTGCTGTGAATTGTCTTTGAACATCTATTCATCCATGGGTTGCTTTGATTAGGTGACTTGAAGTTGAGATAAGAGATATGGTTTTCAACAATCCTTATAATCTAACCGTCCATTTTGCAGAAACCAGACCAAGCATGCAGCATTGTTTTGACAGTACATTTATTTTGTTTTGAAGGTTTTTCTTTTATCTTGATTGCATACCCTCGAATGCTCTTGTATGACATTATAATATGTTACGCTATATTTATCTTCTTTTTTGACAACTGCAAGTTTTTCTCTTGCGGGTGAATAGAATTTTCATTAGAAACCCTGTTTATAGCTTATCATAGCATGCACTTACCTCAATTCTTCTCACTTTTCTTACTTAATAAGCTTTAGATTAACCACTTCTCTTAACATAATAATCTTCTTGTTTAAGTTTTTCTTCTTTAGGATTATATTTTGATTATTGTGTCAGTGTCACGAAATCTACAATCTTGGGAATCTGTCAGAGTGCAAACTTGTAGCTGGTACAAGATATTGAAGAACTCGTAAAATTACTGCCTCGCCAATAAAAACTTTCCTAGTATGCTTAACTTTCAAATGATCAAAGTGACTGATCAGAGAATATTTATTCTTGGTCGTGATAAAATTTGGTATCACATAAATCCTTTGCATTACGCAAAGCATACTGTTTTCATTCATCATGATCAGGTAATCATGGTAAATGTTGTCTGACATATGATCCACCAAGAAAGAAAGCATGGTCTCTTACACACTTAACATTGTTTGTTCATGATAATTCCAAGCATGTCTAATTTTATTAGAGTCTATTCACTATTATATGTCCATGGTCTCTTGTTATACCAACTCTTTATCGTCGAATCCTTTGACTGAAGCTTTCAGCTTAAGATTGCAATCCCCAGCTATCTTGTCAGCATAAGGTATCCAAGTTTTCCAGTCTCGTGACAGACATGGTAAAATTCATAGTAATAAAGGAGGGCTCTCTCTCGAGTTTTGTTAAGGGAATTGCCATATTATTCTACATAACCACGGTTTGTGCA
>JAXCGZ010019227.1:27500-30000 GCA_037179515.1 Halocaridina rubra
TATTCCAACAAAAATTTGATGCTATAGTGATTTTCGACACCCATATTAATAATAATAAAAAAAATAATTGTATCTGACAAAACGTAAATAGCATAATGTAAATAAATCGAATTACGAACAAATGGAGATTATCGAGTAGATGAAAGCGGAGCTTATCTTAATAGACACTAGTTGGCCATTGAGCTCAAAATTTTAGTTATTGTATTTTTTCTGTCGTAACTTACGGCATTGTTTTGTTAAAAGAGTGAACTTTACTAGTGAAATTCCTAATTTAAGCAAATGTGCTGTAAAAAAGGGACCTCAGTAAACTTGACTTTACGTCTGTTTATGAAAGCCAATCGCTGATCTACATTGTATGCATACATATATGTAATTCATATACATCGCATATGTATATCCGGTAGATATATAATTTAAATTCATATATAACTTGACGTTATAAATGTCATATGCATTTTTTAATGTCTATCTATATACATGAGTCATTTTTTCCCTTATAAAGGGAGTGGCTTAGTCAAGGCAACATAGTCTGACCATTTTAGGAAGAGAAAACAGAGGAGGGGATCCCCAGTCCCCTCGCTCTGACCAATTAAGTCGGCTCTTACGACAAGTAGGGAAACTTGAAGAAGTACTGTAGCCTCGCTCCCTCAGAAGAAAACTTTTATTGTAGAACAGTTATAACAAAATAGGATGCCGATAAATTAAAATTAAACTAATTCGCCTTCTTCGCAAATGCAGTTTATTAGGAATGAAGTGGTATTGTCTAACTTTAACAAAGCCGATAACGCTTCATGATTTCTGCAACTTTGCAATGAAAATGCAACCACTAGTTTCAATACCAAAAGTTTGGCAATCCCGAATTCAATGCTTTCAACACAGTTCTTCTTTGGCTAACAAAAGTGACATCATTTCACAGTTTCACCATTTCGATATTTCCTCGACCAATGGATTTTCTGTTTTCTGAATTGTTACTTTATTATTTGACTTTGATGATGCCTATAGAAATAAGTAAAACTTTGATTTTCTGTTTTATAAGTGAAGTGTTCATTCAGTGAGCTTTGATGAAGATAGAAAATAAAATAAAAATGAGTTTTTTGTTGTTGCTGTAATTGTGAAATACATGGTGTCATTTGATTACCGGTATTCATGTCTTTAAAATAAATTAGGGTTTGAAAACAAAATGGACAGAGGAGCTAAATTTCTGTTTTAAGCTTCCATTAATATGTGAAGTAAGATGTGTTTGATAAATGGTACAAGACTAGAAATCATTGAATTAAAAACTCAGGAACCATATTTAAAGTACATGCATGTAGAAAATTCTTTATTTTTAAGTACTTACACAAGTGATTTGATACATTTTACAGTTTGAATATTACAGATAATAGGACAGACAAAGCACCCTCGGCTTTTTCTCTGTAACATATGAAAATTTACGGTTTCAGCAAATGATATCTATGCTTGCTAAGCATTTTACACTGGAATATTTCAACGACAAAAGTATATAATGCATTCTAATTACTAGTAATTTTTACTTGTATGACAAGTGTAAATAGATCATTTGCTATGAATATCCTATTTCTCTTTATTATGAATGAGGTGCAACCATTATTGGTACACTTCAGAAGCCATTTATATACCTACTTTAATTCTCCAGGTGTTACTGGACGAGCATATTAACCTAAAGTATAGCTCAAAAGCATCGACCGAAAATATGAAAGAGAGAAGTGGATGCAGTACATATATTTGTATATTGCGTCTCCAGGATGTAGTACAAATGGAAAATTGTAATAATCGAATATACAGTCTTTCTTTCCGGTTTAATATAGGTATTTTGGGTTATATTTTACACCGTTTAGTATTAAAAAGTATTATATATATATATATATATATATATATATATATATATATATATATATATATATATATATATATATATATATATATATATATCATGTAGAAGGTTGGCCAATAGCACCAGCCGCCTGTTGTGGTACTACAGCTGAAGGGTATTTAGGACTAGAATAGGACTGTTCAGGAAAGTTTGATGTTAAGTTTTCCTTCAGTTACGGTTCTTTTTCTGTGCCCATATTAACACCGAATATTCTTAGATATTCGTTACACATGTCTTATTATCTCTTCATATCTGACAAGGCACAACACTCCCCATTTCTGTTTCTCTTTACTTATGTTTTGTTCGTGCCCAGGCCCGATGAAGGCAGATTTTATATATATATATATATATATATATATATATATATATATATATATATATATATATATATATATATATATATATCGATAAAATCCGAAATATGTTATAAAGGGTTCTGACTAGTCAAAGCCCGAAGTAATGTTTATGGTTCTCAATATATATATATATATATATATATATATATATATATATATATATATATATATATATATATATATATATATATATATATATATATATATATATATATATATATAATGCAGTTAAAACCAGAAATATGTTGTAAAG
>JAXCGZ010019227.1:35000-62500 GCA_037179515.1 Halocaridina rubra
ACAATAATCAAATAAGCACATTAACATATATGAAAACATGAAACATATTTTACCCCGACCAGGACTCGAATCTGTGACACATAGTTACTATGCCAAGGCGCTACCAACTATATCACAGAAGGTCTAAAGGAGAAACCAACCTTACAGCTTAACTGCTATACTAGGAATGAACTCATTCTTTCTGAATACCTTTTTATTCATATTACAGTTTCTCCCAACCTCACTCGAGGCTTTGTTTTCACATTTAATACAATCCCAATCTAAATAGCCATCAACAGTAATTAAATATGCACATTAACATATGTGAAAACATGAATCATATTTTACCCCGACTAGGACTCGAACCTAAGATACATTATTACTGTGCCAAGGCACTACCAACTACACCACCGAAGGTCTAAAATAGAAACCAACCTTACAGCTTTACTGATATATTAGAAATGAATGCATTTTTGTTCATATTACAGTTTCTCCCAACCTCACTCGTGGCTTTGATTTCACATTTAATTCAGATCCCAATCTAAATAGACATCAACAATAATTAAATAAGCACATTGACATATGTGAAAACATGAATCACATATTTTATCCCGACCAGGACTCAAACCTAAAACAAATTATCACTGTGCCAAGGCACCACCAACTACACGACAGAAGTTGTAAAAGAGAAACCAACCTTACAGGTTTACTGGTATATTAAGAATGAATACTTTCTTTCTGAATGCATTTTTGTTCATATTACAGTTTCTCCCAACCTCACTCGTGGATTCGATTTTACCTATAATTCAAATCCCAATCTAAATAGACATCAAAAATAATCAAATTAGGACATTAATGTAAGGGAAAACATGAATCATTTTTACCCGACAGGGACTCGGGCCTAAGACACATGATTGCTGTGTCAAGGCACTTCAAACTACACCACAGAAGGTCATAAAGAGAAACCAACTTTACTGCATAACTGCTATACTAAGAATGAATGCATTTTTTTCTGGATGCCTTTTTGTTCATTGTACAGTTTCTTCCAATCTCACTCGTGGCCTCGTTTTTGCATTTAGTTCATATCCCAATTTTAATGGGCATCAACAGAAATCAAATAAGCGGATTAGTATATGTGAATATATGAATCATATTTTACCCCTTTGTGAAACAAGGGAAACTATTTGTTTCATTCTAATGTTAAATGATAACCAGTTAGAGGAATGAGAATTAGACTGCATTAAGCGTGTAAAATATTCGTGTCATATTATAAAAATATAAACATTGTATTGAAGTTGGGAAAAGAGCAATAGTGGAAATCCCTTTTTGTTGTCTCTAATTTCAACAGAATTCATGAATGGACTTGTGTCTTTAGCTTGACATCAGCTGCGTGAACTAAACCCTTAGATTCCGTTGAGATCAACATCCACAAATCAGTCGTGCAGGAATACTCCGTTTTTTTATGAGTGCGACACCAGTGAGGGCAAAGATTATTGGCCGCATCGGGCCTGGGCATGAATAAACATAAATCAATGAGAAACTGAGATGGGGAGTACTTCAATTTGTCATATGTGACGTGATAATAAGATATGTGTAACGTAAAGCATGAATATTTTGTGTGAATGTTGGCATAGAAAAATATATGTAACTTTATTTTTATGAGTGCAACACTGATACAGGCAAAAAGATTACACTCATCAATCCAGTTCTCCAAGAAAGCATGGAGACGGATATAAATTAGAAGTGTGAGGACAAGGCAGAAGAAAGAGAATGATGCACAATAGGAAAAGGATAGACTAAAAGAATAGTCGCAGTAATAAAGATCTAGAGATATGACAAAATTAAGCCCTGAGATGACAATCGATCTGCTTTTTGAAGGAAGATATGCAATTGCTGCACTGACCAATCTGCTACTTAAGAGTCTCCATACAGTACCTGTGAAATGAAGCCGTTTAGCGAGTGTTACAAGGCCTTGGCAGTGGGGAAGGGATGAAACTCTCCAGCTCATCGGAACAGCAACGGAAGTAGTAACGGTTGAAAAGAGAAGTGGATGATACTATGCAGCAAAGGAAAGAGAATCCTGCTTAGAAATAAAAGATGGTTAATTAATGAGTATGATTGCCTTAAATTCAACCTTATCAAGGAAATAAATGTAAAACAAAGCTCCCCAGATGTGCATGAAGTATTTTAAGCAGGGACAAATAAGACCTTTATAGATTTTAAGTAACTGAGAAAAAGGAAAATTGATAAAATGAAGCAGAAACCGTATTTTTAGAAATAGATTTACAAATCTGAATTATGTGGCCTCACCAAAAACAGTTTGAGGCCCTCCGAAGTCCTAATATGTTGATAGAATTTATAGGGTAATATTTTTTTTAGTATCGAAGACAATAGAACCATCAGGAGAGGGAAAGAGAGATAGCCGGAAACTGTGTTTTGGAGGCATAAAATTTAACAAAATTATGGCTGCCCACTGAGATACTCTGTAAATTGGAGTTGGGAATTGAAAAAGAGTGATATGAGACTGATTACAACTAGCAGATGTAGGTTTTGAAGAGAAACCAGGGGAAATATGAAGGTAAAATCGTCGGTAAAGACTTGGAAAAACGAGGAGGATGGTACTGGAGAATATTGTTGTTGAAGGGAAGGAACGGAGTAGGTGAAAATACAGAGCCCTGTGGAACACCACTGATATCTAGGAATGAGCTAGATGTTACACTGTCAACAAGCACAGATATAAAACGGGCAGGAAGAAAACTGGAAATCAGAGAACAAAAAAGATGAGGGAAAGACATAAGCAGGAAGTTTGGCCAACGGATCTCTGTACCACGCTCTGTCAAAAGACTTAGAGATGTCAAAGCAATGGCAAAGGATTCCCCAGAGCTCGTAAGAGAAGATGACCTTACATGAGTGAGATAGGACGGGTCACCAGTGGATCTTTCCTTGCGGAGGCCATATTGGTGACCGGAAATAAGCGAGTTACATTCAGGACATTTAAAAAAGTGAGAATTGAGCAAAGTTTCGACTATTTTAGCAATAGCAGAAGTTAGGGTAATAGGTCACTAGTTGGAAGGAAAAGAGTGGTATATTTTTTTAGGAACAGGCTGAGCTAGAGTGCGCTTCCAATGTGAATCATGGATACTAGTTGAGAGAATGAGGCGAAAAAGACACAAAGCATGGGAGCCAGTTCATCTGCAAACTCCATAAGAAACCTTGCACGGATGCCATCGGGTCCAAATGCCGTCTTCGCCTTGAAAGAGCGAAGTGTCTTACGGACTTTGCGTGAAGAAAGAATAAGAGAGGGCATAGGGTTAGAGAGGAGAAAAGAACAAGAGATAGATTTGCTAGAATCGCATATGGAAGCGTTAACAGAAAAATGAGATCCAAAAAGAGTGGCTTTGTCAGTGGGGAACAAGATAAATAACCGTCATAATGAATAAGGGGTGGAAAACTCTACTTATAGAAACATTATCAGTGTCAGAGGAGTTAAGGTCATCAACTTTCCTTATTAAAAAGGGACCTTTATACCTTTGAATATAAGCAGTGCTGCTATCCCTAGCCGTAATAAAAGCAGAGTGAGTTAAAGCAAAAGGAGAAGCTTGGTATGACTGGTATGCCCGATCACTGCCTGAGTAGCCTATGTAATGAGCAAAGTCAGACCAAGGATATGGGGGAGAAATAGTTTTTATGGAGGAGGGGATGAATGCCTCTATACCTTAGGCTATGATTTCAGCAGCATTTATGGCTACCTGATTAGGGTCACTGGTCCAAAATCAGGCAGCTTCCCATGAGAAATCAAAGAGAAAGCTACGCAATTCATAATGATGGGTATGCTCTGAGTTGGAGGAATTGATGGACAGCTAGCAAGAATGGAAGAGATTGAGATCAAAGATTTACCAACAGGGGTAAGTACAGACTGGGAATAGCTGGTAGGATTAGAAATAAAGAATAGGTTAAGAGTGCTAGCTGCATAGTCGTGGTGATCGGGAATGTGTAAGAAATTTGATAATCTGCTCCAGATCATGAGTGACAGAGAAAGCAAGGGCCACATTTCCTCCTGAATCAGAGTGAGAAGAATGAAGCCACTCACTGTCGTTATAGGTTATAGCTATAGATTTGAAATAAGTCAGGGGATGCATGGCTAGAAAGCTGGATTACAGAATGGAGGTGGAGGTTAGGGAGGGATGTACACAAGTGCTGTTCCACAGATGAAGGTTAAACTTCACACCATGTCTGTTAGAAAAGTGAATAATTAGAGAAGCATATCTATCAGGAGGTGCAGGATTATCGGCATAACCTTTACTACCAAGTGTGTTTACCCTCATGCCAAGACTGTAGTCATCATGATCCCAAGAAATTCTTAACACCCCTCTATGCTGGATACTTGGGGCCATCAGATGTCAACCATCTGCAATTATAGTGGATAAGAAAAAAAGAAAGCAATGAGAAATAGAGATGTGGAGCATGGTGCCTTGTCAAATGTAATGGGATACTTAGAGATGTGTAACGAGTACTCCAGAATATTCAGTGTGGATGTAGACGTAGAGAAAAACAATGACTGAAGGAAGACTTAACCGTGAGCTGCCTTGGCCAGCCCCATTCTGAAACTCCATCGGATGTAGTATTGCTACAAGCAGTTTGTGCCATGAGCCAACCTACTAATTTCGTAATAATTTAAATTTATATCAAATTAAAAAGAGTATTGTATTTTTCAGTGTGTTTTAAGCTCGTTATGTGAAAGAATTAAAGTCTGTATAAATATTTTGTTAATATTAGCAAATATTCTTGAAACTACTCAGAGAGTCAAGATAGTGTAACCTCTTTTTATAATATATTAAGAACAACTTTTGTTCTATTTAAGGGAACTCGAAATATTTTTTTATATAACACCCCTGGGTAGTTTATATAGCTAGTTTGTAGTAAATGTAAGTTTCAATGCTATGATTATGGGAAACCACAAAGGAAATATTTTAAATGAATCCTTCACTAAAAATATTATAAGATGTGCTTCATGTTTGGGAAAGATTTCTGTAGCAGCATATAAAGTGCTGTGTGCCTGGATTTTGATATTAGTATAATTATATGACAGTTACTAGCAGAAGAGGGAGGCCCATTGATGAAATAGGCATAGGAGAGTGTGGTACGGCAGCGAGGTTCTGGTCTTTAGTTATATCCACACTAGAGATTAATGAAGATCGTATGCATAGTTTTATGAATTAGTGGAGTTCTTATGGGTTGTAAGCTTGCCTCTGTTAGTCCTTAGAGACCATGCTAATGCATTAGTGACCACATTGCTGCATGTATGAGTATCAACTAATTTTTATATTTTAAATACTAACACACACACACACACACACACACACACACACACACACACACACACACACACGCACACACACACACACACACACACACACACACACACACACACACACACACACACACACACACACACACACACACACACACACACACACACACACACACACAGATGCAACACAGGTGCACCATCCAAAAATATTAAAGCCACAGTAGCTGTCATGTTCTCAATGCGTGATTCTTTCTAGGCAAGATAGTACATAATTTTTTTTTCCTTCGACGTGGCTTTTCTCTATCAAGGTGATCATGGGTATGGTTGATAGTCCAAAATGTAGAGTCGAGAGAAAATGTTCATATCGGCTCTTTTATTTAGCTAAATTTGAACTGTTGCATTGGACATCTGAATAATGGTAGGAGGGAACCCTTACTTGGACCTTGAAGAGAACCATTTTTCTATCCCTACATCAAAACCGAATATCCTTGAATATTCGTTACATATCTCTTATTATCCCTTCACATCTGACAAGTCACTACGCTCTTCATCTCTGTTTCTCTGTGCTATACGTTTTTTCGTGCCTAGTCCCGATAAGTGCAATATTTTTTGCCCGTCCTAGTGTCACACTCATAAAAAAAAAAGTAGGTCTATTAGTACTGACTGGCATGTGTTCTATTTCTCTATGTCTAATATTACTATATGAGGCATATATATATATATATATATATATATATATATATATATATATATATATATATATATATATATATATATATATATATATATATATATGCCTCATTTCCCCTGGTAAGGGGGTGGTCGAGCCAAGAAACGCACATTTACCACCATCCACACACACCTCAACCACTCCTCTCAGCTCCTTTTATTACAAATCATAAAGAACAATTTGTGTCTCCAAAGTGAGCATATGTGCAGTATTTTCCACAGAAGGATTACCAAACTTTCCTGGTACACTACTACAGATCCAAATATTTCAAACTAGAAATAAGAAAAATGGTAATAAGAAAAATAGTTATTGGAGAATAATAATAATAATAATAATAATAATAATAATAATAATAATAATAATAATAATAATAATAATATTTTTATTATTATTATTATTATTATTATTATTATTATTATTATTATTATTATTATTATTATTATTATTATTATTTTATTTACAACAACAGCAACACCATTAATGTTTTTTAACGTTCTTATGCGTCAAAAATAGTCTGCATTTTGCGATGGAATTTAGGCCGGATGGCCATCCCTACGCCCGCCACGAGCTTGGACATGAGTCCGTCTCCTCTTGAATCAAACACTCTACCACTGTGGCAGTCCCCCTATATTCTAACAACATCTGGCGTTCTTGGTGGTCACACATCCAACTACTGACCAGACCCAAAGGGGCTTAACCTCAATAATTGAAAAAAAGCTGTGTATCAACCATGGTATGGCCCTTGGCAAAACATTAATAATAATAATACATACATATACATATGCCTCATTCCCCGTTGTAATAATAATGATAATAATAATAATAATAATAATAATAATAATAATAATAATAATAATAATAATAATAATAATAATAATAATAATAATAATAATAATAATAATATTTAACCATTCGATATCTTAATATCAACAGTACCTAGCTCCCACTTAGGAGATACACCTCTCTTTAGGTATTGGCGTCCTTCTTAGGTATTTTCAGCCAACTCAGCAAGCTTTGTATGCATTAAGTTAATTCTGGTCAGTACTGATGGAATGTGTGATAGCAAAATCGAATTTCGATAGAGGTAAAATAGCCCTTGTCTCGCTGGCTACTACTACTACTACTACTACTACTACTACTACTACTACTAATAATAATAATAATAATAATAATAATAATAATAATAATAATAATAATGATAATAATAATAATAATGAAGTATGCGATATCTTCAATGGTTGTGTAAGAAAAATTTTTATTGTTTAGAATCAGAAATAGCGTTCCCAATTCCAACGACGATGTTTGTTACAGATGCAGAATACTTCAACAGCTTTCCATAAAGTTATTTTTCTTTTTTATTTCTGAGATTTTGCTCGCTCATTCGTGTCTTGTAACCATAGCAACAGCCAAAACCCTATGATCAACGAAAATTCACCAATAACACACATGAAGCAAGCATTAGTGACCCTTGTTATTTCCAAGATGGTTTTGAGATTAAAGTGATGACGGCCTCAATTTGAGAAAGGGTGAAGTTATATGAATAGTTTTTATCATCACTGGGCAAAATGCTGCTTTTTGGTCTGGGTTTATATGACTCTCATGTATTGTGAATTAATTTTTGACCATCAGAAAATGAATGTAATTTCTTATGTTTTTACAATATTATGGTTATTTATTTTCGAAATATTTATGTACTGTGTTCATGCAGAATGCGAAAACATGTATTTTGCAAAGACCAAATGTTGCTCAGAATAGTTTTAGCTATGGCAGAGGTTATTTTTATCGTAATGTGTAGAACTGCTTAATTTTTTATACTAGAAATTTTAAACAGACTTGTAACTAAGTGTGTAGAGTCAATTACACTTGCAAACAAGTCTTCTTCGGTCTTCAAGAGCATGCGGTATAAATTAGACGCGTCTTTTTCTCTTCAAGGATACTAAATATTAAATTTAATATATTTTCTTGATAAGTTAGGATGATCCTTAAAGTGGCTTTTGACACCCGATGTCTTTTAATTCCTAAATATATTCAGTTTATCATAGGGGGTTGTACGAGTTACTGAAAGTTGAGTATTAATCCTATTAGAAACGAATGATTCATTTTCAACACTCGTACGTTTTATATAACAAATGCAAATGATGATGATAATAATAATAATAATAATAATAATAATAATAATAATAATAATAATAATAATAATAATAATAATAATAATAATAATAATAATTATAATAATAATAATAATATTATCCCTCATCACTAATAGTTGTCTTATATGATAAGCAGGGGACACTAATGCATTGTGAGGAAGCATTGGTTAGTCTAATTTTGTAGTATATTCATTGGCCTGTTGTGGCGATAGACAGGCATTAGATTTAGGAAATTATTATTATTATTATTATTATTATTATTATTATTATTATTATTATTATTATTATTATTATTATTATTATTATTATTATTATTATTATTATGCAACTCCTTTCCTTCTCCTGAGGCGTAAGACAAGAACATTGCCTCCGTTTTCGCCTGCATATTGTTAAATTCAACGAAATGGGAAGAAGCATGGCGCTTTGGAATATACTCTAATCTATTTATCTCACGAAATTTCAGGGTTTTCCTTTGACTCTGCCATCCCCCTTATAAAGTGTAATATAACCCTTGTATATAAACTTTGATTATCGCGGGCATTGCTATAATTAACTCCCGGTTGAAGTTTAAATTTCCTTGCATGTTGAAGGAAAGAAATTTTTATTGGGGTGTAAGTCTTGTTTAACTGTTGGATCGTTTGTGTACTTTCATCTCGCTGCTTCCATTGTAAGACTCAGTCTCCCCTTTGACTGGTATACATACACTCTGGAAAAACTTCTTTTCAAGGCAGCATCTCTCCCCCCTCGACTCTTTTGTTCAGGTACGACTTTGTATTATATGAAGTCAGGAGTATGGAAAATCTGAGTGTGTGGATGTTTAGATAATGAATATCAAGTGATCAAGTGTGTAAATATAATCTATCAGGTACGCGACACTGAATAATTTTTATTTTTCATTCAGAATAGATCTTTCCATATGGAGAGCAAGCCAGCTTAATGTTTAGTTGTTCCCAAGTCAAGTTTGGTGAAAAGGTTTTGTGTCTTGAAATTCGTCTGGTTATAAAACTTTATACTTAACCTAGATTGTAGTTTCAAAACCATAAACAGCGACCCCATATGAATATATATATATATATATATATATATATATATATATATATATATATATATATATATATATATATATATATATATATAGAGAGAGAGAGAGAGAGAGAGAGAGAGAGAGAGAGAGAGAGAGAGCAATATCAGTAGTTTTAATGCAACTTGCTTGCAGAGTCATTCAAGCACGGGTGAATGAGATGCATCCCAGGAAAAGTAAGCTTGTTCAAAAAACATTAGAAGATTTGAAGAGTTTGAGGATGTTTACAGTGAATATCTAAAATACTTACACCACACTAATAGATCTCATTCATTAGTTTGGATGTCATAATAGCTTTGCTGGGACTTCTTAGAGCAGTACATGCAGTAGCCTAGACCCTCCACACAACTGCCATCCACGATCCCATACCTTGGTACCCAGCAAATTACAGTGTAATCTATGCTCCTGGCTTGAAAGTTACAGTGTCATATCTTAAATATTAACATTCCAATATAGGATGGTTTTCTGTTCAGGTTGTAGACCGAAATCAATTCGGGCGAATTTCTGTAGATCAGTTATGTGAAGCATTATATATATATATATATATATATATATATATATATATATATATATATATATATATATATATATATATATATATATATATATATATATAAAGACTTACTCTTGGAAAAAGATATTTACCCCCGTGGAAGTGGATATTCCCAGCCATCGTCTTTTTCCAAAAGGGTTCCATTTACCAGTGCTTATTCAATTGCCCGACGAGGGAGGCTTAAAGCCTTCAAAATCTCGCGCTCTAGTTTGGAGAAACTTGTGTCAAAGAATCATTTTTAGATGAGAGGATTATTACTCTTCAACTGGTATATTCGATGCATGGTGTTTCTTCAAAAACTGTGTATGTTGTAGTTTTCTCCGATGCCTTTTATGTATACTAGATGTCTGGAGATTACCTTCTTTCAAGTCACACACATATATATATATATATATATATATATATATATATATATATATATATATATATATATATATATATATATATATATATATTGGGTCCTAAGTTTTGTAATTTTAAGCTCTGGGTAAAATAAATTATATAACAAAACTTGAGCTTTATTCTTGAAGCTGGTATAAACAAAAAAGCCCCTCATCTGGGCATCAACAATAGACGATTCAAGTATAAGTACTTGAATATCACAATAAGAAAATTAAAATCTATTTAATGGTATTAGAAGCTATGAACCTTTATAATTTGTACATATTTTGTTTATATAGTAGATCATAGAGAATTAATGGAAACAAGCATAAACCAGTTAATATTACAAATAAATGCAATTGCATAAGTCTGTCCTGGACAGTTCGATGTTAAGTCTTCCTTCAGTTACGGTTCTCTGTCTATGCCTACATCAACACTGAATATTCTTGGATATGCGTTACACATGTCTTACTATCCCTTCACATCTGACAAGTCACGACATTCCCCATCTCTATTTCTCTTTATGTTTTCTTCGTGACCGGGCCTGATGAGGGTAGATTTTTTTTTTTGGGGGGGGGGGCTGTCCTGGTGTCACAATCATAAAAGAAAAAAATAGGAAATAAATACAAATAAGAAAGCAATCAGAATAAATGATAAGAAACAATAATAGATAATTATACCTCAACGCTAACATTTCTTTCTCCCATAGAATAAACATGAAATTCTATTTTCGAAATTTTCAAATGGTTATAATTATAATACTAGTTAGCTTAGAATATATACAACGGGAGCATGCAAGGAGTTATCTGAACTCTCAACCATGATATTAGAATTTATAACATTGCTCTCTGGTTCATTAATCACATCAGAATTTGATGTAAGATTAGTTGGAATGGAAGGCAAAATTGGCTTGCAAGGACCACCATAATTCTGATTATTACTGGAAAAATGCATTCTTCTACACTAGGAGTAAATCTAGGCATAAGTTGGTCTGAATATCTTTTCCAAACTATATTACCAAAATTTTTAAGCTGTAATTTATAGTTACCAGATTTTACCTTCTAACGAAGGCTTAGTTTGACCATAATTTTTTACAAAAACTACATCATCTACTTTATATTCTGATTTTTCAAATTTACATTCTTTCTGCAGTGCCTTTTCCCTTTTTTCTTGAGGTTTGATTTTTCGACAGTTCCCCAAAAGTTATGGTTAAACATCATATCAGCTGAATCTTCCCTGTGGAGGAATGTACAGCTCTTCTGTGATTATACAAAAACCTACATACTCTGGTATTAATATCCCCATCTTTGAAATTTTTACTTTCCTCCTACTCAGTGCCGCCTTTGGGACTTTGAGCGTACCCAACATGAAAATTTGCGTAACTTCCTCCTTGACTTCCCATGGGATGACTACTGCTTTCGAGCCTGCAACCCTGATCAGGTAGCTCTAAAAGTTACTGAGATCATGACTGCGGGAATGGAGGCGTACATCCCCTCTTCTACAAAAACTTTTTCTCACCCTAAACCTTGGTTTGACCGTGCCTGCTCCATGGCTATCCAGGCCAGGAATCGGGCACACCAATCATACCAAGCCTCTCCTTCCGATGTAACTCGCTCTGCTTTTATTGTAGCTAGGAATTGCTGTACTGCTCAGATTCGAAGGTCTAAGGCTTCCTTTATAAGAAGGGAAGTTGATGACCTTAACTTCACTCCCACTGACAAATGCTTCTGGTCCTTAGCCAAAAACTCTCCAATAATTTCTTTAGCTCAAGCTTTCCCCCTCTCATTTGTTCTGATGGTTCTATAGCTTGCTTTCCCACTGACAAAGCCACTCTCTTTGGCTCTCATTTTTCTGCCAACTCTTCCATAAACGATTCCAGCATACCTTTTCCTTAATCTTTACCCCTCTCCAACCCTATGCCCTCCCTCATCCTTTCTTCACGCAAAGTTCATAAGGTTCTTTGCTCATTAAAGACGAACAAGGCATCTGGTCTCGATGGTATCCCTGCAAGGTTCCTTAAGGAGGTTGCAGATGAACTGGCCCCTGTGCTTTGCCTTCTTTTTTGCCTCATTCTGTCAACCAGTATCTATCCTTCATCTTGGAAGCATGCTGTTGTTCAACCTATTCCCAAGAAGGGTGACCGCTCTATTCCTTTAAACTACCGACCTAATGCCCTAACCTCCTCTATTGCTAAAGTTTTTGAAACTTTGCTTAATGCTCACTTCTTAAAACGCCATGAATCTAACTCGTTTACCTCCGATCACCAGTACGGCTTCTGCAAGGCAAGATCCACTGATAATCTCCTGTCCTATCTTACTCATGTATGGTCATCTTCTCTGAGGAACTATGGGAAATCCTTTGTTGTCACCCTTGATATCTCTAAGGCGTTTGACAGAGTCTGGCACAAGGCTCTGTTGGCCAAACTTCCTGCCTATGGCTTTACCCCTTCTTTCTGTTCTCTGATTTCCAGTTTTCTTACTGACCGTTTTATATCTGTAGTTGTTGATGGTGCGACATCTAACCCTTTCTCTGTTACCAGTGGTGTTCCACAGGGCTCTGTTTTTTCACCTACTCTGTTCCTTCTCTTCATCAATGATCTTCTATAATCCCCATCTTCCTCTCTTCTTCATGCCTTTGTTGATGATTCTACCCTTCACTTTTCCTCTGCCTTTTTTTCACAACCTTCATCTGTTACTCGTAATCAGTCTCGTATCACTCTTTCTTCTACTCTCAACCCCGATTTGCAGAGAGTATCTGAGTGGGGCACTCAAAATTTAGTTAAATTTAATGCCTCCAAGACACAGTTTCTGGCTATCTATTTATCTTTTCCTCCCGATAACCCTATTGTCTTCGAAACTAACTAAATTTACCCTCTTAATTCTATCAACATATTAGGAATCCATATAGCCTCTAACTTGTCTTGGAGGAATCACATAATCAAAATTTCTAAATCTTCGTCCAAAAAATTTGGGGTTTTGTTTCGTTTTCGTCATTACTTTTCCTCTTTACAGTTACTTAAAATTTATAAAGGTCATATCCGTCCCTGCTAGACTACTGTTCACACATCTGGGGTGCCTCTTCTTATACTTATCTCCTTGATAGGGTTGAATCTAAAGCGGTCAGACTCATTAATGATCCTTCTCTTATTTCTAATGTAGATTCTCTTTCTCTTCGCTGTAATCTTCCCTCTCTCTTTTCTATCGCTACTACTTCCATCATTGCTCTGATGAGTTGGCGAGTTGTATCCCTCCCCCACTGCTGAGGCTGCGTAACGCTCGCCTAGCGGCCTCATCTCACAGGTACTGTTTGGAGATTTTTAGCTCGCAGATTGGTCGGTGCAGCGACTGCTTCTTCCCATCTACCTCCAGACTCTGGAACTCTCTTCCTCCCTCTGTCTTTCCCAATTCTTATGACATTTCATCCTTCAAAAAGCAGATCTATCGTCATCTCAGGGCCTAGTCCTCTGTACTTCGACTGTTTTTCTGTCTGTCGTTTTCCTTTGTGTGACATTACCTCATCTCTGCCTTGTCCTTAACCAGCGTAGTCTATATGTAACCTACACCAAGGTTTCCCAGTTTTTGGCCAGGATAATACCGCTGACTGTGGAGTCTGGAAATTTTTGAAACAAAGCTCATAATATTTAGTTATTTCTGAAATGTCCTGGTCCAATATGGGCCACCAAATCCAATTACATGCTTCTGCTTTCATTCCACTAATACCGTATGACCTACATGCAGCTGTTCTGGTTCTGAGCTGTGCATATCAGCAGGTATAATTACATGGTTCCGATACAAAAGAACACCATCATAAATGCTTCAATCTGATTTGACAACAGAGTAATCAGACAATATTGGGTCATTATTCCAGCCCAATTTCACACATTGAAGAACCTTACTTAAAACTGGGTCACTTCTAGTCAAAACCTTAACATTTTCAAAAGAAATGTCTTGATTAGTCAAAACTTCTATAACATGAACATATTCATCATTTGGGGTACTAGATTCTAAACTAGAATCCTGTGCTGGCAACATTATCTCTTCCTGCTTTAAAATTTTAGTCATAATCGTACTGTGACAAAAGCAAAGCTCATCGCTGCACTCTAGTGTTTGCATTTACAGGAATCTGTTTGGTTCTACCAAACAATCTGAGTAATGGTTTGTGATCAGTTCTAAGAATAAATCTACGACCCAATAAAAAGTATTTAAATTTACTTACAGCATAGACCAAAGCCAGAGCTTCCTTGTCTAACTGGGATTAATATAATTCTGCAGATGATAACTTTTTACTAGTATAATAGACTGGTTTTTCGATACCACGCATTTCCTGCATCAAAACGCAGCCAATGACCACTGGAGATGCATCTATATCTACAATTACTGGATGATTTCCATCAAAATTAGCAAGAAATTCTGACTTGCATAACTCTGCTTTGACCTTACTGAAAGCAGTAGCTTCTACAGATGACCATTTAAATTTGGCACCCTTATTCAACAAATCATATAAGGGAGACAAAGTACTAGAAAAATTCTTTACAAATTTGCTATAATAGGTAACCATACCCAAAAAGGATTGTACATCACTGACAGACTTTGGAGGGGGTGCTTCCAAAATAGCTTCAAGTTTTTTGGGTGATGGTTTAATTCCATCACCAGAAATAACACAGCCTAAATACTCAAGAGAATCAGTATTCAAAACAGTGTTCTTTTTATTTATAGCTATATTGTGCTTTTGTAATTCCCTCAAAACTCTGTCTAGTCTTTCATCTTGCTCTTTTTGTGTTTTTCCTCCAACAAGAATATCATCTAAAAAGGCTACAACGCCATCAATATTCATCAAAAGCTGAGAAATAAATCTTTGAAAGATAGCTGGTGATGTTGCCAAACCAAAAGGAATCTTTTATATTTAAAAAGACCTTTATGAGTATTTATTACAAGAAGCTTTTAGCTTTCATCATCAACTGGTTATTGCAAGTATGCATTTTCTAGATAAATTTTAAAAAAATATTTTACTCTGCCAACTACTGATAAAATTACATCTACCCTTGGGAGTGGATATTTATCACAAATAATGTTTTGATTCAACCCTTTAATATCTCCACAATCCTCATAGATTTTTTATCTGCTTTTAATACTGGAACAATGGGAGCCACCCAATCACAAAAACTTACTGGCTCTATAATGTCATCAGAAACCAATTTATCTAAAGAATCCTCTACTAACTTCTTATAATAGAAATGGCACTGTTGTAGCCTTCTGAAATTTTGGTACTGCATTACCTTTAAGATTAACCTTAGCTACTATGCTCGTAATTGGCAAATTGAATCAGCTGAAAATTTATCTAGCTGAGCTCTAGCGTCCATTACACTGTTTATTTTATTTTCACAATCAAAAACACCTGTCAAAGCAATTCCATTCCCAGACATTAAATCCCTACCACACAAGTTTGGTTTACAATTGTCAACAACAAAATTCATGTCTTATACTGAAATCATTATAAACAATATTCACATAAACTTAACCCATGACATTAACATTACTGTTTCCATAAACTTTTAGTTTTTTATTCCAGCTCTGCATAGGTAAAGTTAAGCATTGAACCCACTTGCAATCTAAAGTAGAAACTCCAGCACCACTAACCACTTCATATGGAATTTCTGTACCATTTAAGTTTAATTTAATCTCGGTTATTGCAGTAGAGTTATATGCTACACTCAAAATTCTGTTTTTTACCTACTGGAGCAGATTCATTTAAACTTAATAACTGATTACAATCACTATCTTCCTCAAGTAGGTTTTTTTTTTCTTCAAAACCTGCATTAGCTTTTTTCTTACCCTTTATGTTTTTTTCTGACAAATTGGTAGGCGTTTTTTTTTTATCACCATACTTTTGGTTCTCGGAACTCTGAGAAAACATAGAACCCTGGGAAACTTCCTTATTAAAATGACAAACTTTTTTCAAGTGTCCTGTTTTGTTACACACTGAACAAGAAAGATGAGAGAAGTGACAATCCTCCCTAGGTGAGGGTAACCACAATGTCAACAACTTGTCCCTTTTCTACCATTAGGGGTAGGATTAGGACTAGGCCTATTTGAATTAATATTCAAAGCATTCACTTGAGTAAGAAGTTTTTCACCACAAAAAGCTTTTTCTAAATTGAATATTCTGTCCAATGTGGCAGAAGAAGTCATAGTTTGCAAGTGTAGACTTTCTGCTGCTAAATAAGAAACATATAGATCTGATTCAATAGCCATAAACAATTGATCGCGAACCCTAGCATCAAACTGATTGCCAAAATTGCAGTCTTTGGAAGTGCTCTGAGATCAGCATAAAGATTATGCTGATTTTTACCAGGTTTATTTTTTCTTTGCTGAAATTGAATTAAGCTTCTGTGATAAGAAGGCTTGTCAATAAAATGACCTTCCAAAATCTCTACTAAATCAGAAAAATTCTTAAGATAAAGCATATTTTGGGGCACACAGACTAGGTATTGTGCTATATGCTTAACTACCCAGAGAAACAAGCAAGCAATTTATCTTTTTAGCACTTTCAGTTATACCAGTGTGTGCAAAATGTGCCTCAAGCATGGACATCCACACATCAGAGTTCATTAGTTTGGGAGTAAAAGGCTCAATTTTTGCATTGGTGCTGACCATGGTTAGCATAACCTAGGTAACAGATGAAGTATTTTTCAAAAACAACCAAAGCCAATCTACATTACCTCAATCCACATAGGCCTACTAGGCTAACAGGAGCAATAGGAAGCATAGGATAGCCTTTTAAAAACTTGCCGGTTCTAAACTTACTGATAGCCTAGCCTAGCATAGGCTTTAGAAATCCCACTTACCTCTTGAAAATTGCGGTCATAATTGGTTAAAAACAACTTCAAAGCATTGAGATTCAATCCAGACAGCTCTTCAACAAAAAATTGTGTCCTAAGTCTAGTAATTTTAAGCCCAGGGTAAAAGAAAATATATAACAAAACTTTAGCTTTATTCTTGAAGCTGGTATAAACAAAAAAGCCACTCATCCGGGCATCAACAATAGACGATTCAAGTATAAGTACTTGAATATCACAATAAGAGAATTAAACTCTATTTAATAGGATTAGAAGCTATGAACATTTATAATGCATACTTATTTTGTTTATTTAGTAGCTCATAGAGAATTAAATGAAACAAGCTTAAACCAATTAATATTACAAACAAATAGGAAATAAATACTAATAAGAAAGCAATCAGAATAAATAATAAGAAACAATAATAAATAATTATACCTCAACTCTCACAATATATATATATATATATATATATATATATATATATATATATATATATATATATATATATATATATATATATATATATATATATATATATATATATATATATATATATATATATATATATATATATATATATATATATAAAACTGATCTAAAAGAATTAATCCGAATTGATTTCTGTCTCCAACCCGAGTAGCAAACCTTCCTTTTTTGGAATGCTCTTATTTAAGATATGACACTGTAACTTTCAAGCCAGGAGCATAGATTATTTTGTCATTTGCAGGGTACCAAAGCATGAGGTCATGGATTGCAGTTGTGTTGGAGGGTCTAGGCTACCTCATGTAATGCTCTACGAAGTTCTAGCAAACTTTTCCAATTATTCCAACATAAGATATCCAACGTATGAATGAGGTCTGTTATGGTGGTGTAAGTTTTCTAAATAGTCACTGTACAAATCCTCAAACTCTCCAAATCTTCTAATGTGTCTTGAACAAGCTTACTTTTCGTGGGATGCATATCATTCACGCGTGCTTGAATGACTGCAAGCAAATTGCACTAAAGCTAACAATATTCCTCTATTGATATATCGCCCATTCATTACTACAGCACTGAACTTTCTATGATTCCTCACTCAGTACACAAATCTCCTTAAGCCAGCATCCTTTGATATCTTTTGACATTTATATCCAGAAAACTGCAAACTGTATGAAATGAACCTATTTGAATTAATATTTGTTCAAATCACTAACTACGCTTGCAAAGACATTCTGCTACTCTTGAAAAGCATCTTGTTCATATATCAATAAGAGCGAACTAATTTTTTTTACTTCATTTCTTTGCTTCTGTTAAAAATATCAAAGACCGTTACCATTGCAGTAGCAGGTGCATTGCTTTTAGGCAGACAGTTTAGTGAGTAACTTTGGATATTTGTACCTTTATATTCCATGATATTGCAACCTTTTCATCCTGGTAATTTTAGACTATTTTTGAAGTCTTTTGCTGCAACTTGAAAGATGACACTTTTTTTTTTTTCAATTTCAGCTTGCCGTACCTCAATGTAATATTTTTGTGTGTTTTTTAGAGCCCTAAACCAACTCTGTTATCATTTCCGTAGCGAGGCAAATGCAGATTTTCAATAGGGATACTCCTTTGCCTGTGTTTAAGCAAAGAAGATACCGGAGGATGGCAACATAGATCTTTTAAAAGATCTTTGGTGCTCAAAGTCATTTCACTAAATTTACATGGATACAGATTTTCAGGAGAAAGGTGTCAGCATTGACAATACTAGCAAACTTCAGGAAACTCAAACCAGTTTCATCCTCTTCTGTCGGGTTTTAGAAAACACCATGGTTATAGAAAATACATAAATTTCGTATCAGTTCTTATACGGCATCTATTGACAAGATAGGTTTTGGAGGCTTTTTGTCTGCCGTAAATTACAGTATATATATCAGGTCCTGGCCAAAGGAATCTACCAACAACTGTATCCGGTCAGATAATTTTTTGGGTTGTGGATCTCCAGTCAAAATTCAGAGTGAAAGCCTTTCAACCAACTAGGGGATTTCACAGGCAAGAGATTTCAATAATAATAGTATATTTGGTCAACTCTTCTTATATGCTGTCATTGAAGACTGATCTTAATGAGATTGTTGCCTTGTCTTCGGAACCTGCAACACTAACCAAACTTTTCAATATCGTTGTCTCTTAGTTTAAATCAGATCTGCAAATACCGAAAAAAAAATGGTTAAAACCCAATATGAAATATATATACCAAAATACGTCTTGCTTTCTATGTCAGTTTTTAATCACAATAACATTAAACAAATAAATATGGAAATTTCTTTGGATGCTAAATTTTACGTCAGTGTTGCAAGGAAATTAATTTTCTTGTGATTGAATGCATTCACATATTCCTCATTACTTTTCCTCTTTTTAGTTACTGAAGTTTTTTCTGTCTCTGCTTTGAATACTGCTCTCATATCTAGGGAACTTCTTATACTTTCTATTCGCTATGAGGTATCATCTCTTTCTCTTTTTTATTGATATTACTTCCATCGGTGTTCTGATGAGTTGGCGAGTTTAATCCCTTCCCGGTTGGGGAGGTCATGTAACACTCACCAAGTAGCCTCGTCTCATAGATACTGTGTGGAGATTTTTATATCTCGGATTGGATAGTGCAGGGATTGCCTTGTCCCTTCCTTCTCCATACTTTGGACCCATCTTCTTCCTTCTGTCCTCCCTAACTCATATGACCTTTCTTCTTTCAAAAACTTGATCTTTTATCATTTCAAGCACTCATCCTGTCATATTTCTGGGTGTTTATTACTTCGACTATACTGTCAATTTGACCTTTTCCAATTGTTGATCATGCTCTTATTTCTGCCTTGTCTTAAGCTACGACGTGTTCTTCGTCTCAATGTTTTATGGGTACATGGGCTTGATGAGGAAAATTTTCTTGCTTGTCCCAGTATCACACTCAGAGGATATATATATATATATATATATATATATATATATATATATATATATATATATATATATATATATATATATATATATATATATATATATATATATATATATATATATATATATATATATACGTGTGGTGGCGGGCACAGCACCAAAGAATAGCCCCAACGTATTCCCTGCATGTCGTAAGAGGAGACTAAAAGTGGACGGGGCGAGGGGACTGGGAATCCCCCCTTTGTATTAACCTCCTGCAAGACGTCAAAGAAGAAGGGGAGTAGAGGGGAGAATAATTTCTCCCCAAACTCAAGTTTTGGGGTGTCTAAGTGTGCGTGGTTGTAGTACGATAGAGAGCAAAAGATGTGAGATTGGATATATGTTTGTAAGGAGGAGGATGGATGTATGGGCATTGTGTGAGACGAAGATGAAAGGAAAAGGAGAAGTGGCATTTGGTGATGTGACAGGTAGGGTGTCTGGGGTTGAAAGGGGGAGAGCAAGAGAAGGTGTGGCATTATTGGTGAGTGAATGGATGGTAAATATGGTAGTGGAATGGAAAGAAGTGCCATCTAGGCTGATGTGGGTGAGGGTTAGGATTGGTAGGGAATGTTGGGCTTTTGTTAATGCGTATGGGCCAGGATGTGAGAGAAGTGAGGAAGAGCGGGATGAATTCTGGAATGAATTAACTAGGTGTGTGGATGGTCTGAGTAGAAGGAACTATGTAGTTGTGTTGGGTGACTTGAATGCCAGAGTGGGTGATGGAGAGGTAGAAGATGTTGTAGGAAAGTATGGGGTACCAGGTGGGAATGGGAGTGGCGAGAGACTGTTAGATATGTGTGTGGAGCAAGAGTTAGTGATAGGTAATAGTTTTTTCAAGAAGTTAATAAATAAGTATACATGGATGAGAGTGGCATATGGAAGAGTGAATGAAAGAGTATTGATGGATTATGTGTTGGTAGCAAAGAGCATGATTGGTAGAGTGAAAGATGTGCATGCAGTTAGGGGTGTGGCTGCTGGGATGTCTGATCAATTTTTGGTTGAAGCAAAAGTGGTTATAGCAAATGAGTGGGGAAATAGAATGGGGGGATGTAGAAGGGAAATGGTGAAGGTGGAAGAGTTGAAAAAGCCAGAGAAGAGACAGGAATATCAGTACAGGTTGAAAGTGGCATATGACATTGTTAAAGAAAGAGAAGTTGGGGAGCTAGAGGAGGAATGGGGGTTGATGAAAGAATGTATTGTAGGAAATGCAAGTGATGTGTGTGGAAAGATGTTTGTTGAGGTGGCATGAGGAGGGGCAGCGAATGGTGGAATGAAGAGGTGCAAATGAAAGTGGAAGAGAAAAAGAGGGCTTTTGAGGAATGGCTGCAGTGTAAAAGTAGGGAGAAGTATGAAAGATATAGGGAGAAAAATGTGGAAACCAAGAGGAAGGTAGAGGAAGAGAAGAGGTTGGCAAATGTTAGGTGGGGACAGGATTTTAGTAGGTCATATGAGGAGAATAAAAAGAAGTTTTGAAAAGAAGTGAAGAGAGTAAGGAAGGGTAGATCGAGGATGGAAGAGACAGGGAAAGATGTCAATGGACATGTTAAGAGGGAACGATGCAAGGAAAAGATGGGCAGAATATATTGAGTGGTTGCTGAATGTTGAGGAAGATAGAGAGGCAGCTATAGTGGCAGTGGGGGGTGTTCAAGTGCCAGTAATGGGAGATGAAAATGAGAGAGAGATTACAAGAGAGGAGGTGAAAAGGGCATTGTATGAAGCAAAAGCAGGTAAAGCACCTGGAATGGATGGTGTGAGAGTGGAGATGTTGAAAGAAGGGGGTGTGACTGCATTGGAATGGTTAGTGAGAGTGTTTAATATATGCTTTATGGTGTCAATGGTGCCAGTGGAATGGGTGATTTCTTCTATAGTTCCCATATACAAAGGTAAGGGAGATGTGTATGAATACAGTAATTTTAGGGGTATATGTTTGTTGAGTGTGGTAGGAAAAATGTATGGTAGGATACTGGTTAATAGGATTAGGGATAAGACTGAAAATGTGATCGCAGAAGTGCAGAGTGGTTTTAGAAGAGGTAGAGGTTGTATAGATCAGATATTTATAGTTAGGCAGTTATGTGAGAAATATTTAGCAAATGGTAATGATGTGTATTTTGCATTTTTGGATCTGGAAAAAGCGTATGATAGAGTTGATAGAGAAGCAATGTGGAATGTTTTGAGATTATATGGAATTAATGGTAAATTGTTGCATGCAGTGAAGAGTTTGTATGAGGGTAGTAGAGCTTGTGTTAGGGTAGGGAATGAAGTGAGTGAGTGGTTTCCAGTGAGTGTGGGATTGAGATAGGGATATGTGATGTCACCATGGCTGTTCAATTTGTATATTGATGGAGTCGTAAGAGAGGTGATTGAGCGAGTGCGTGGTCGAGGTTTGAGAATAGTAGATGGGGCTGATAATGAGTGGGAGCTGAATCAGTTGCTGTTTGTAGATGATGCTGTGGTGGTGGCAGATTCAGAGGAGAAGCTGTGTCAGTTAGTGTCAGAATTTGGAATGGTGTGTGAGAGAAGGAAGTTGTGAGTGAATATGGGAAAGAGGAAGGTTATGAGGTGTACAAGAAATGAGGATGGTGCTGGATTGAATGTTATGTTGAATGGAGAGACACTTGAGGAAGTTGATCAGTTTAAGTATTTAGGCTCTGTTATAGCTGCAAATGGTGGATTGGAAGCACATGTGTGTCACAGAGTGAATGAAGGATGTAAAGTGTTGGGTGCATTGAAAGGAGTGATGAAAAACAGAGGTCTGGAAATGAATGTTAAGGAAGTTTTGTATGAGAAAGTGGTTGTGCCAACTGTGATGTATGGTTCAGAGTTATGAGGTATGAAAGTAAGTGAGAGACGGAAACTAAATGTGTTTGAGATGAAATGCCTGAGGAGAATGATTGGTGTATCTCTGTTGGATAGGGTTAGGAATGAAGTGGTGATTGCAAGAACGGGTGTGAGGAGAGAAATTGCAGCCAGAGTAGATATGAATGTTCTGAGATGGTTTGGCCATGTGGAAAGGATGGATGATGAAAGACTGCTGAAAAATGTGATGAATGCGAGAGTTGATGGGAAAAATGCTAGAGGGAGGCCTAGGTTTGGGTGGATGGATGGAGTAAGGCGAGCCCTGAATGATAGGAGGATGGAAGTGAGGGAAGCAAGTGAGCGTGCTAGGAATAGGAATGAGTGGCGAGCGATTGTGACGCAGCTCTGATGGGCATCTGCTGTTACCACGGGGCTGCATCTTACAGAGGTAGCCCTGTGGTAGGGGCAGTAGGGGAGTTGGCAGTTGTGAAGCGACACAGGTTGTGGAAGAGCCGGGAGGATGGGCTGTGGCACTCCAGCAGTGCCATCTGAACGGTCACTAGTTCCCTCGTCATTGCCCATAGAGCAAAGTAATCCCCTTATTGTTTTCGTTTTTTTTTATGTCGGCTATCCCCCAATTAAAGGGGGAGACAGCCAAGGTAGAAAGAAAAAAAAATAGTATATATATATATATATATATATATATATATATATATATATATATATATATATATATATATATATATATATATATATATATATATATATATATATGTCTATCTATCTATCTATATATATATATATATATATATATATATATATATATATATATATATATATATATATATATATATATATATATATATATATATATATATATATATATATATATATATATATATATATAGTGATTTCACATGCACATGGGTATTAAATATAAATTCATGAGGAGAGGTTATAACTAAAATTTTGTCCTATATTGGAGGTAGTAGTTTTCTTTATTGTATTCGTACATCACTATATTAACCTAAGTAAATATATATATTATTGTTAGAGAAAGAGAATTGTAGTGTGCCGTTCGCCTAGATTCCAGACAAGCAAATGATAATTGAGTAAATATGGATTAATTCTGTAATTCATATGACAACAGCACATTGCCAATTTTCTTTAGACATTAATAGTGCGATTACACACTTGATGCTTAATGATGAGGTGCTAGGATGCAGAAGTAATGATATCTGTTTTAGTAAGATTAACTTTATTTAGTTAATTTACTGTTCAGTTTTTCCTTATCTAGTGTTGTGTATGATATAGTTTCTGAGTAATTGATTAACAGAACCACACAATTTTAATTTAAGTAATATCACTTATGATCGTATCGATGGTCACGAGGCCCTTTTGAACTCAGCAGGAGCATTGATATTTTCATCATACTGAAGCAGAAGGGGCAGTTTATAAGCCCCCCGTTATTTTAATGTTCATGAGACAACTCTGTTACGTATTGTTCAATAGTAAAATTGTGTTGTACTTTAGAATACAGCATCCTGTATCATTCATAAAGACAATACTACTAAAATTGGAAAGTACTTCCTTAGTCTACAGATGAAACTGATAAACCATCTTTTAATGGTAATGGCAACATATGTTGAATGAAAGAAGAAAGTCAAGAAGTTCTTGATTCCTGTGATGAATAACTTTTTATTTATGGACACTTTAGTTCGAACTCTGAATCTCTTGACTACATAAGCTGATACATATTTAAAGCTCACGGAATGTGTTTCGGTTATCTCGATGTAGGTGATTGCGTTAATGTTAATCACAATTTTAGACTCATTGCTTTCATGGGACAAGTAATTAGCATTGGCATTTCATAACTAACCTAGCACTTCGTGTAAATAGTGGTATATTGATTATTACTTCTAGCCTAAATTTAGAAATGCTCCTAATATAATTTCTATTTTTTGAAAATAGCGTATGCCTTCCTTGATTCAATATTTTTTTTGTTATAAAAGCCAAATTTTCTCTTGGTAGTTTACAATCTCTTTTATAAGCTATTTGTACAGAGAGATTGAGTAGCATCAATGAATGAGCCTTCACAGGAAAAAAATCCCCACATAAATTATTTTTCTATACGCCAAAAGTAAAATATATGTTTGTCATATTTTTTGTCAAAGCTTCTAAAGGTCTCTATTAATCTGCGTTGTGGGCGATCAAAGGAAAGAGAAGATAAATTGAGATGTTCTTCATCTGTTCTCCACTTTTTAGTAATAATTGTATGTGTGTGTGTGTTTTTTACGTGTTTTCCGTGATAGATAGTTAACACGCATGCTTGCTCACACACACACACACACACACACACACACACACACACACACACACACACACACACACACACACACACACACACACACACACACACACACACACACACATATATATATAAACAATTAGTCATTACTGTCTACCACAAGAGAGAAAAAAATTCATGCATCAAACTCTCTCTCTCTCTCTCTCTCTCTCTCTCTCTCTCTCTCTCTCTCTCTCTCTCTCTCTCTCTCTCTCTCTCTCTCTCTCTCTCTCTCTCTCTCTCTCTCTCTCTCTCTCTCTCTCTCTCTCCTCTCTCTCTCTCTCTCTCTCTCTCTCTCTCTCTCTCTCTCTCTCTCTCTCTCTCTCTCACACATAAGGTAAGCTAGTTGGTAATTTTCAATAGAAAGCACCTTGAAAGTTTAGTCTCTTGACAGTATATATCCTGCAGCATATGGTCATTATTTCTTTGACTGTTGTACCTTCTAGTTATGGCTTTATTTTGTGATTGTACTTGTTTTTTTCCTTTGACTTCTTGTTGATATAAATTTTATATGTTGATTTATCAGTATATCTCTTATGTAACTTTACGTTGATTCCGTATTGAAAGCCTTTTCTTTTCTCCATTTAATTGCTGTTTCATGAAAGTTGTTAACAAATGCACCTGTTTTTCACATGATATACTTAAAGTATCAACGTACTTTTTAGTCATTGCATTATATATGAATGATTTTTGTTACAATATACGGAACTAGCTACTTGCGCTTTGTGAGCCACTTATCTATGCGTATGGTGATGCATATTATCTTTGTTATTTTTGCATTGATTTTTTACGTTTTTCAAATCGCAAAAGTATGTTTTTTTTTATTCGTATTTCGGTAATTATTGCAAATTGTTAGTATTAATCGTGTACAGCAGCAGACACAGGGTGTTTTATGTATTTTATGTACTTAATATAATATATCATTTTATAAGGAACAGATAAAAACACTAACCAAACTGACATTTACAAAATGGAATCATACATGTTATCATAGATATATATGACACATGAATAAAATTGTATGATATAGTAACAATCATTGAAAGAAAATAGACTTCCGTGTCTTTGGAAATACACAAGGATGGATTCATAGAAAGATGCACATCTTAACATATAGTTTTAGATAGATAAAAAAAATAAATTATAAATAAATATTCACTGACGGATTGCGTTTTGTGATCACGGTTACAGCACTTTTGTATTGGTCGAGAATGTTGTCAAGGAAATCATTATTAAAAAAACATTATGGGCATATATATGGATTGCTGCATTATCTGAACCTTAGAGTTGGATTAGAAATTCAGTAAAAATGGTAAAATTATATATATATATATATATATATATATATATATATATATATATATATATATATATATATATATATATATATATATATATATATATATATATATATATATATATATATATATATATATAGAGAGAGAGAGAGAGAGAGAGAGAGAGAGAGAGAGAGGGAGAGAGAGAGAGAGGGGGGGCTGGTAAAGCTAATTATGCTAGTTTTCCTTAGACTAGATTTTTTTATTTTAACAAAAGACAACACTCTGAATCTGGATCTGCTATTCTAATTCCTAGCAATATCATTTTGTATACTAAATCTACATGATGGATTTTTTCTTCTCAAAAATTGTTAGGTTTTTTATTTTATTTATTTATTTTTTTTTGTATTGTATCACTTTTGGTCCGTCTCGATTACGAGATAACCAGCAGCATTACCATCGTATTTCACAGAAAATTTGCAGAGAAGACTCGGTTACAGATTTAGAAGTGAGATATCAGATGGAGAATAAGAATTGTCTGTTAAAGTCACAGTGCTGAATCTAATGTGAACTAGCATATATATATATATATATATATATATATATATATATATATATATATATATATATATATATATATATAATATATATATATATATATATATATATATATATATATATAGATAGATATGGGGAGCTTATTACAGCTTGCTGCTGGAGCTTTTATCGAGACTGTTCTTCTATGGTATATAATCATGTTGCTGCAGAATTAAAACAGGAGTTACAACGTTTTCATCACGTCTCTTCCATCTTATCCTCCGGAGGTTAATCCGAAGAGAAAAATTACCATCTTTTCGAAAAAGAGAGAGAGATAGAGAGAGAGAGAGAGAGAGAGAGAGAGAGAGAGAGAGAGAGGAGAGAGAGAGAGAGAGAGGAGAGAGAGAGAGAGAGAGAGAGAGAGAGAGAGAGAGAGAGAGAGAGAGAGAGAGAGAGAGAGATGTATTCTTAGAAGACCCTGATTATGGATTTTAAGTCATCCAGTTCTTGTGATATCGACTCAAAAGGAAAGAAAGATTGCTGTCATACATTTTTTTAATGATTATGACAC
>JAXCGZ010019227.1:67500-70000 GCA_037179515.1 Halocaridina rubra
GTTGGTTGTCGTCTTGCTACTAATTGAGACACCATTGTCCTTTGAGGAAGGTCTTATCCTGTTCATTTTATTACGTTTTGTACAATGCCTTTGATATTGGTTGTAAATATATGTATGCTCTCTCTCTCTCTCTCTCCTCTCTCTCTCTCTCTCTCTCTCTCTCTCTCTCTCTCTCTCTCATTAATTAGCTGACTGCAGCTTTCTTGTAATAATAATAATAATAATAATAATAATAATAATAATAATAATAATAATAATAATAATAATAAAAAAAATTATCATTAAGGTGATATACAGTAATTAATAAATGACAGACTAGGAGGCGCAACTAAGGTTTCATAAGTATCTAATTAGAGCAGCATGCTGCAGGTATATATGCATTCACCATTATAAATGACGGCGGTTTATGATACCGCTGAAACATTAGCCATAGTATTAGCAATTTAAACATTTATAAAATAGTAAATTATTCTTAATAATGATACTTCTACTACTACTACTACTACTACTACTACTACTACTACTACTACTACTACTACTACTACTACTGCTACTACACTACACTACACTACACTACACTACACTAATAATAATACCACTAATACTACTAATAATAATAATAATAATAATAATAATAATAATAATAATAATAAATGGCAATGCAGCTTGTAATACTAAGAAATGATGATGGATATAAGGTAAATAAACATATGTCCTAATACCAGTGATTCAAGTTGAGCTTCACTTACCGTAAAGTGTTGAATGTTGGCAGTTGTATCATGCACACATCTCTAAATATAGATCATGGAGTATTGTGTAAGCGCAGATTGTAGAGATGTATTCGTGTAAATATCACAAAGGCTGTCTCACATCTTGGTGTTATATATATCCGCGACTCTGTGTCGGCAGGTCGAGGGTTCGCGCCCCGTCACGGACTGAGGTGAGTAAGGGCATACACTCAGGGTAACGATTACAATTGCTAGAACAAGTCCTTCGCAAGAAAGCAACCGTCCTAGCCCTTAGTAGAAAAGGGAGATCGTGACGTAAAACCGAATTATATATATATATATATATATATATATATATATATATATATATATATATATATATATATATATATATATATATATATATATATATATATATATATCTCGTCCTCTCCTGTATTCCTCTATCTATCAGTATCTCTGTTTGTCTATATCCAAATAGCTACCTATCTACTTATGTATTTTTCTCGTCTTCCTCTCCGTCTGTATGCGTGCCTATCTACGTATGTCCCTATTTAATTTTGTATTTACCTATACTTCTATTTAGTTGTGTATCTAATTTTCTTTGTGACTATTTATTTACCTCTACATCTCACGTAACAATTTCCTTACTATCCGTCTCAGTCAGTACATATTACTGATTCTCTCCAGATATATTTCTTCCTGCGAATGTTCCATATTGAGGCAGCAATGGTCATGCAGTGTTCACCATTCTCAGCATGCATGTTAGTTCTCTTTGCCTCTTTAGTATCCAGTCATTCCGTGCTTACCTGTGTTTCTCTTGTAAACTGCATGCATTTTGTCTGACCTTTTCTAGTGCACATGTTTTGTATGTCTACTCTGATTACTTGCCTTTACGGATGAGATTATTACTGATAAGATTTTTATCTATTTCTGAATTCCTTGACTTGACTTCGTTTACCGTCGTCCATTGTGTGTTGCGTCGCGCCCCATTGCGTCCTTTCAGCACTTCCTTCCGCAGTTGAATAATCTTTATACAATCAGTGACATGGCGCATTGTCTTCTACACCGATCTATTAAGCATTTATGGATGTGCTGACTATACTTCATATTTTTATATAACGTAAAATAGCCGAGCCATCCTTTTTGTAACTGCGTCATCTTAAATTCCAGCAATATAAATAGATGGATGTAATATAAGCAGCGACAGAATACAGACACAATCTTGAAACTCGCAATAAATAATATAAATAAAGACCAAAGTAGCCTTAATTATAATTTAGAAAAGTTCTTTCTTATTGTTCTTATGAGAAAGAGGAGTGACGAAGAAATATTATTATTATTATTATTATTATTATTATTATTATTATTATTATTATTATTATTATTATTATTATTATTATTATTATTATTATTATTATTATTGTAGTCGCCGTGGCTCAGTCGGTAGCGTCTCCGACTCTGAGACGTCAGGTCGAGGGTTCGCGCCCCGTCACGGTCTGAGGTTAGCAAAGGCATGCACTCAGCGTAAGGATTACATCTGCCAAAACAAGTCCTTCGCAAGAAGGCAACCGTCCTAGCCCTTGGTAGATAAGGGAGTCCGTGACGTAAAACTGGAACCGGATTATTATTATTATTATTATTATTATTATTATTATTATTATTATTATTATTATTATTATTATTATTATTATTATTATTATTATTATTATTATTATTATTATTAAGGATGTGCTATCGGATACAGCTGAATGTTGAAAAGAGGCTCATGT
>JAXCGZ010019227.1:77500-78858 GCA_037179515.1 Halocaridina rubra
TGCTACCTCTTCAACTCTTTGTATTTTTAGCTTAGCTGCTTTCAAAGTTAGTCTTCTAATTCGGAAGTTGGAAGATTTTAATCCTTTGTTACCATGTGAAGTGAAAAGTTTGTTCTAAATAATTTCAAGTTAATGGTAAGAATGGAATTAAGTAAGCGTAAGATGGTGACAGATTGGAGACATTTAGTCCTTAGACCATATGTTTTTGAAGCTGAAGTTCAGTTGAGAGATCATAATAGCAGCAACATCCTATATTTTATTCAAAAGCAGCATTTTCCCTATGTTTTATTGGGTCGCTGTTTGCACTACCCTGTTGGAGCTTCTGTTGGTTATAGCTTAATTTTACGGCCGCATGCTCTTCCTGGCACCAACGCTTACCGTGATCTGGGCTTGGAACCGGCACTAAGTTGAGATTGATTTGTTCCCCCAGTGGATTCTTGAATGGGCCACCCACCGGAGGTTGGGTCTTACCTTGTAAAGATGCAGTTGAGAATATAAATATTAAGTCTCAAAAAAATAAAATACAATTACGTATGGTGCAGTGAATATAGACTTTTATATATATATATAATATATAGTATATATATATAGTATATATATATATATATATATATATATATATATAGATATGTGTGTGTGTATATGTATATATATATATATATATATATATATATATATATATATATATATATATATATATATATATATATATATATATACTACTCATCTATCTCTATCTATCTATCTCTATCTCTATCTATCTCCTGTGCCCTGTGGGCGGGGCACAATATCAAAGAATAGCCTCACCGTATATCCCCTGCGTGTCGTAAAAGGCGACTAAAAGTGGACGGGGCGGGGGGACTAGGAATCCCCCCCCCTTGTACCAACCTCCTGTGAGACGTCAAAGAAGAAGGGGAGTAGAGGGGAGAATAACTTCTCCCCAAACTGTTTTCCTTTTTTGATGTCGGCTACCCCCCACATTTAAGGGGGAAACAGCCAAGGTATATGTATGTAAGATGGTGACAGATTGGAGATATTTAGTCCTTAGACCATATGTTTTTGAAGCTGAAGTTCAGTTGAGAGATCATAATAGCAGCAACATCCTATATTTTATTCAAAAGAAACGTCAACAACTTTTCTGAAGGTTAAAAAATTGCGTGTATCGGCGCATCATAGCTGATGATGCCAAATATGAGAGGGGAATTGTGTGTGAAGTGGATGTTTTAATCCTCTTTTAATAATAACTTGTGTGATCGAGATAGCAAAAAGAATAGGAATCGCGTTCTGTTAGAAGGAAATGAGTTTTGGAGCAACATTGCCCGCAGTCGTATTTAAGGCTGATTGAAAAAGATATCGTA
>JAXCGZ010019228.1:0-42500 GCA_037179515.1 Halocaridina rubra
ACAATTCAAAAATGGAGCTGCCTCGTGTGTGCCAGTAGGCATGTTGCAGTGTCCTCTATTCTTATGTTCTTATGTTCTTATGTGCCTGAAGGCTACCCTTACATTTGCTAATAAAGCATATGTTGTCCTTACTATACCATTTACATGCATTTCTGGAGACAAATAGGCCAGTATGTTTACTTCTAGATCTCTCTCATTCTCTGTCTCTTAAAGTTCTACTGTCACCGAGTAGTCAAGCTTGGGTACTCTTGCACTTGTACCCATTCTCATTACTTTACATTTTGAAATAATGAATATCATGCAGACTTTTTATTTCTACTACAGTTCTATGCCATTTTTCTTGTCTCTTACATTTTTCACAATCTTTGCATCATCTGCAAACATTCATGAATGAATTTACAGACCTTGGTTGGTTATCTATATATACATAGAACAAAAATGCGTGTGTGTGCGTGTGTGTGTTTGTTTGAGTATGTATGTATGTCTATGTGTGTGCTTGTGTGATTACCTAATTGTGATTACCTAATTGTTTTTACGGGAAAGAGCCCAAAGCTCGTATCTTCCCGTCTCCTGATCGGTTCCATTTTAGACTTAGTGATACTCATCATACCTGTCCTTAAAACTATGGATTGAGATAGCATTAACTACCTCCTCGCTTAGCCAATTCCAATTATCAACTACTCTTACACTGAAAAAGTATTTCCTTACATCCTGCAAAGACGGTTTCTTACGAAGCTTCAAACTATGACCTCTAGTTCTAGAGCCAGCCATATCAAAATATCGATCCTTATCCACTCTATCATAACCCTGAAGGAATGTTAAGACTGTCACCATATCCCACCTCACTCTTCTAGCTTCGAGTGATGGTAAGTCTAATTCCCTTAGCCTCTCATCATAACTGAGATTGCGTATTTCTGGCACCAGTTTCGTGGCATGTATTTGAACTTTTTCAAGCTTAGCTATGTGCTTTTTCAAGTGTGGATTCCAAAAGGGGACTGCATATTCGAGTATTGGCCTCACATAGGTTACATAAATATTTCTGAACATTTCCTTGTCCATGTGCCTGAAGGCTACCCTTACATTTTATAAAAATGCACATGCTGCCCTTACTATGCCATTTATATGTATTTCTGGAGACAAATCTGCCAGTATGTTTACTCCTAGATCTCTCTCATTTTCTGTCTCTTGAAGGTGTACTCCAGCCACCGAGTAGTCAAGCTTGGGCCTTCTTGCACTTGTACCCATTCTCATTACCTTACATTTTGAAGTATTGAATTTCATTAGCCACTTTTCTGACCACTCATGCAGATTATTTAGATCCTTCTGAAGTTCTCTACCATTGTTCTTGTTTTTTACTTTCTTCACAATCTTTGCATAATCTGCAAACATATTCATGAATGAATTTACAGACTCTGGTAGATCATTTACATATACAAGGAACAAAAGTGGCCCTAAAACTGAACCCTGTGGAACTCCACTACTAACTCTTCTCCATTCAGACACTGAGTGTCTTACTCTAACCCTCTGTTCCCTTCCTTTTAAGTAAGTTTTTATCCATTCCAAAACATTTCCACCTATTCTAGCCATTGCTTGCAGCTTCCTAATAAATCTCCCATGTGGAACAGTGTCAAACGCTTTCTGGAAGTCTAGGAATATGCAATCTGCACAGCCCTCTCTTTCCTGTAAGATTCGGCTTACCTCATCATAGAATTCTAATAAGTTTGTTACTGTTGATCTACCTTCTCTGAAGCCATGCTGCCTCACTGACAAAAAGTTGAAGGATTCCAAGTGAAGAGAGATATGTTTCCTTAGTAGTTTCTCCATAACTTTGCAAACTATGCTGGTCAAGGAAACCGGTCTATAGTTCAGAGCCGTATCCCTCCTTCCCTTTTTGAAGATAGGTATCACATTTGCTTGTTTCCAGCATCTTGGAATCTCCCCTGACTCCAGTGACTTTTTAAATATGATACTTAGTGCCACTGATATTGAGTTGGCGCATTTTTTAAGCACATGAGGGGATATGTCATCAGGACCTTTAGCTTTATGAACATCTAAATCCATCAGCATTTTGCATACCTCTGTGGCTGTAAGGTTGATGTTCTCTAATACCGGCCCTTGAGTTTCTATCTCTGCAATCTGAGGGGGTGGTGTATTTTCTACTGTAAATACTGACTGAAACTCCTTGTTAAATTCTTTGCAGATCTCTTCATCCGTCTCAGTGATGCTCCCATCCGCTCTCTTTAGCCTTAAAACCTGTTCTTTTACCTTCAATTTTCCTCTGATAAAGCTGTGGAAAAGCTTGGGATTTTCTTTAGCCTTCCTGGTGATGTCCCTCTCATAGTCTTTCTCTGCCTCTCTCCTTTTACTTAGGTAGTCATTTCATGCTCTTTTGTAGGTTTGCCAGGCATTTATATTTTTTCTTCTCCTACACCTGTTCCAGCATTTGTCTCTCCACTCCTTAGCTCTTTTACAACCATTATCGAACCATTTCTCTCTGGCATGAATTACACCTACTTTGGTGACAGGTATGCAGCAATCTACTATCTTCCCATATTTCTCACAAAAGATGTCATACATTTCTTGTACAAATTTGTTGTAAAATAAGGTTCTCCAATCAATAACTGCAAAAAGCTCATTCATTTTGATGTAATCTCCTTTCGGATAGTTCCTCCTCATGAGCTCAGTGCCTCTGCTCTCAGGCAGAATATCTTCCATGATATACTCCATCAACAACACACAGTGGTCACTCTTTCCAATTGGTGGTTCATACTCAGTATTTTCAATATCCAACACATTATCTGTGAATACTAGATCAAGTAGTGATGGCTCATCCCCACCTCTGGCCCTTGTTGGTTCCATTACATGTTGGTGTAGGAAATTCCCTTGTACGCATTCTAGGAATCTTGCCCCGAATGAGTCCTCACCACTGTGTGGGTCAAGATTTATCCAATCTATCTCTTTATGATTAAAGTTTCCCATAATCAAAATCCTACATTATTTTTCCCGTGCTATGTTAACAACTGAGTTTATGACTTCAATAGTACCTATATGACTTTCCTCATAAACTTCAAGCCTATTCTGGTTCCTTGGTGGGTTATATACAACAGTTATTATAATGCTCTCTGACCCAGTATTTATGCGAGCAACAAGAAATTCCTTGAACTCACTTTCTATAGCCAAGTTTATGTCTTCAACTTGTTTGTGATTACCTAATTGTGATTACCTAATTGTGTTTACGGGAAAGAGCCCAAAGCTCGTATCTTCCCGTCTCCTGATCGGTTCCATTTTATACTTAGTGATACTTATCATACCTGTCCTTAAAACTATGGATTGAGATAGCATTAACTACCTCCTCGCTTAGCCAATTCCAATTATCAACTACTCTTACACTGAAAAAGTATTTCCTTAAATCCTGCGAAGAAGTTTTCTTACGAAGCTTCAAACTATGACCTCTAGTTCTAGAGCCAGCCATATCAAAATATCGATCCCTATCCACTCTATCATAACCATGAAGGAATTTAAAGACTGTCACCATATCCCCCCTCACTCTTCTAGCGTCGAGTGATGGTGTGTGTATATGTTTAATGGCCTATTTAAAGCAAGAAGAGCAACAAGGCACTCACTTCATTAAGCGCCAAAGGGATTGTCCAGGGATGTACTAAAGAGGAGGAGGCAAAGTAAATAATTTGTTGAGTTTAAAACAGAAAATAGATTCTTGGGTAAGAAGGATTACCTGGAATGTGAAATGTCAGATATAGAAAGTTTGGAAACATTTAAGATATTAGAACCAAAATACAAACAACATACAATCACTAGAGTGTGTCTTAATAGCTGTTTGTGAAAAAAATAGATATACAATAATAATAATAATAATAATAATAATAATAATAATAATAATAATAATAATAATAATAATAATAATAATAATAATAATAATAATAATAATAATAATAATAATAATTAGAGTTGGGGAGTCTATGACGACTTCAAAAATTAAAACAGAAACCTGTAGAAATTTTTTTAATAATTGATTTTATAAAATGAAGCTTTTATTTTCCTCTGAAAGCATTCACAAGATAACGCCTTGGCTCTGCTCCTCCATCGCCTCCAGGGAAAGCTTGGCTGACTTCAGGTATCAAAAGATTATCTCATGTCAAAGATCTGTCCCTTTGTTGGGTCTCACCCCATCCTAATTCATATTGAAAGGAATATTGAATGTATTTTTGTTTGTTAGTTAATTTTACAGTTTCATCTCAAACTCACCCATGGCTTGTTTTCACATTTAATTCAAAACTGTAAAATTATTAAAAAGCATTCATCAGCATATGTCCATTCCCTGGCTTAGCAGTTAGCTGAAAGTTTTTTTCTTCTTTTAGACCTCCCATGTTGGAGTTAGTGCCCTGAAGTGGCGGGCGGTGCCCTGTGGTGGCGGGCACAACATCAAAGAATATCCACAACGTATTCCCTGCGTGTCGTAAGAGGCAACTAAAAGTGGACAGGGCAAGGGGACTGGGAATCCCTCCCTTGTATTAACCTCCTGCGAGACGTCAAAGAAGAAGGGGAGTAGAAGGGAAAATAACTTCTCCATAAACTTTAGTTTTGGGGTGTCTAAATGTGCGTGGTTGTAGTACGATAGAGAGCAAAAGATGTGAGATTGGATATATGTTTGGTTGGAGGAGGATGGATGTATTGGCATTATGTGAGACGAAGATGAAAAGAAAAGGAGAAGTGGCATTTGGTGATGTGACAGGTAAGGTGTCTGGGGTTGAAAGGGGGAGAGCGAGAGAAGGCGTGGCATTATTTCTGAGTGAATGAATGGTAAGTAAGGTAGTGGAATGGAAAGAAGTATCATCTAGGCTGATGTGGGTGAGGGCTAGTATAGGTAGGGAATGTTGGGCTTTTGTTAGTGCATATGGGCCAGGATGTGAGAAAAGTGAGGAAGAGTGGGATGAATTCTGGAATGAGTTAACTAGGTGTGTGGATGGTCTGAGTAGAAGGAACTATGTAGATGTGTTGGGTGACTTGAATGCCAGAGATGGTGATGGAGAGGTAGAAGGTGTTGTAAGAAAGTATGGGGTACCAGGTGGGAATTAGAGTGGCGAGAGACTGTTAGATATGTTTGTGGAGCAAGAGTTGGTGATAGGTAATAGTTTTTTCAAGATGAAGTTAATAAATAAGTATACATGGATGAGAGTGGCAAATGGAAGAGTGAAAGAAAGAACATTGATGGATTATGTGTTGGTAGCAAAGAGCATGATTGGTAGAGTGAAAGATGTGCATGCATTTAGGGGTGTGGCTGCTGGGATGTCTGATCATTTTTTGGTTGAAGCAAAAGTGGTAGTAGCAAAAGAGTGGGGAAGTAGAGTGGGGGGATGTAGAAGGGAAATGGTGAAGGTGGAAAAGTTAAAAAAAACAGAGAAGAGACAGGAATATCAGGACAGGTTGAAAGTGGCATATGGCAGGGTGAAAGAAAGAGAAGCTGTTGAGTTAGAGGAGGAATGGGGGTTGATGAAAGAATGTTTTGTGGACATGCAAGTGATGTGTGTGGAAAGAGCTTTGTTGGAGGTGGCATGAGGAGGGGCAGCGAGTGGTGGAATGAAAGGGTGAAAATGAAGGTGGAAGAGAAAAAGAGGGCATTTGAGGAATGGCTGCAGTGTAACAGTAGGAAGAAGTATGAAAGATATAGAGAGAAAAATGTGGAAGCCAAGCAGAAGGTAGAGGAAGAGAAGAGGTTGGCCAATGTTAGGTGGGGACAGGATTTTAGTAGGTCATATGAGGAGAATAAAAAGAAGTTTTGGAAAGAAGTGAAGAGAGTAAGGAAGGGTGGATCAAGGATGGAAGAGACAGTGAAAGATGTGAATGGACAGATGTTAAGAGGGAATGATGCAAGGAAAAGCTGGGCAGAATATTCTGAGTGCTTGCTGAAGGGTGAGGAAGATAGAGAGGCAGCTATAGTGGCAGTGGGGGGTGTTCAAATGCCAGTAATGGGAGATGAAAATGAGAGAGATATTACAAGAAAGGAGTTGAAAAGGGCACTGTATGAAGTGAAAGCAGGTAAAGCACCTGGAGTGGATGGTGTGAGAGCGGAGAAGTTGGAAGAAGGGGGTGTGACTGCATTGGAATGGTTAGTGAGAGTGTTTAATATATGCTTTATGTTGTCAATGGTGCCAGTGGAATGGGTAAATGCTTGTATAGTGCCCCTATACAAAGGTAAGTGAGATGTGTATGAATGCGGTAAGTTTATGGGTAATTGTTTGTTGAATGTGGTAGGCAAAGTGTATGGTAGGATACTGATTAATAGGATTAGGGATAAGACAGAAAATGTGATCGCGGAAGTGCAGAGTGGTTTTAGGGGAGGTAGAGGTTGTATAGATCTGATTTTTATAGTTAGGCATATATGTGAAATAAATTTAGCAAAGAGTAAGGATGTGTATTTTGCATTTTTAGATCTGTAGAAAGCGCATGATAAGAGTTGTTAGGGAGGCAATGTGGAATGTTTTGAGGTTATATGGAAATGATGGTAAATTGTTGCATACAGTGCAGAATTTGTATAAGGGCAGTAGAGCTTGTGTTAGGGTAGGGAATGAAGTGAGTGAGTGGTTTCCAGTGAGTGTGGGACTGAGACAGGGATGTGTGAGGTCACTATGGCTGTTCAATTTGTATATTTATGGAGTCGTAAGAGTGTCGAATGGGTGGATTACTATTCCACCGCGTGTCACCAGTTTGTCGTGGGGTAATTCCGCTTGATGACACCAAAGTCGTGAGATTACTATTTCGCACAAGTTATAATTATGTTAGCGTGGTTGGTGAATATAGATCAGCTGCTTCTTTATAAGTATTTATTTCTAGCTTACATATATGTACTCAGAGCTCCCATTACTACAGTTCCTGTCACGAATAATTTCAAATTCCCGCCCCCAAGGGGGAGGCTAGCTAAGCTGTGCTGCATCATGTCTGCTCCTGGCAAGATCCGGTCTCCAACAGCCGCTTTATAGTTACTCATGGCGTTCTGTGGGCGGCACTGGGCATTGCTGCCACATTTAGGCATGTCTGAAATGCCTTGTGAAGTTATAGGCCTCTTTAATATGCCTTACGACACTCCCCACCACCACACTGAAATACCTCGTATTACAGGCTGAAACATCAATACTTCTCTGAGAGCATTAAAATTTTCTGACTATCATTATTTTACAAAAATGGGGCAGAGCTATCTAAGAAACTGACTTATGAAGTTATTACAATCTAATACAATTATCTAAACAGATTACAGTAATACTAAAATTACTATGCAAAAAACTGATTGAGAAATGTATATTCTTTATCATAAGCATTGTAATCAAAATCACAAAATCAAACTTACGTACTCTTAATTGCAACAAATAGCTAGAAAGCATTGGCAAAATCACTTAAGAACAAGGCTAATAAAGCTATTTCATAAATCAAACAGTACACAATAAATTTGGACATGATGTATGGAAATACTCTTTAAACAAAACATTTGTTATGGTGTGAAAAGTCAAAAACATTCACCATTTCTATATGCAATTTCTATTCAAGGACAAACTGATATGAGAACTTAATGAACATAATATAAAGCATATTCGTCTATGATATTTCTTCACAAAATTCTGCACACTACCTCTTTTATTTTTCTTGGATGTTCACCCTTGAGGGTGAGCGGACCTTCCCTTGTGGCCCGCAGGTGGGGTGAGTTTTTTTTGGAGTGTACGTAGTATTCGCTCTTGCGGGCGAATGGACTTTCCTATTGGTGAGGAGGTGGGGTGAAATCTTGTTATTGTTGGTGATCGGACTTTCCTAATTGGCCCGCAGGTGAGGTTGTGCAAAACTGTAAAGATAACGGAGAGCATAAGTATTCAGTTGTGAATTATTAGTTTACATCAAACAATTTAAATGAATTCCTGTTTTGGGGGTGAGAGAGAGTTATTGCATGGTTATCTTGGTTGAAGGCATTGTCTGATAATATTTAGTAGACTGTTCATGTAGTTATTTGTTGCTAGTCTGATGATGGAGCTAGCAACATGAAGGGCATTAGGGTCTTCGCTAGATGTTGCAGGGGCACCAGTTTTCCGTCGAATTTCTGAAAAAGAATCACATTCCAGGATGTAATGTAGCCGTGGATGTGGTGAGGCTACCTGGCAAAAGGTGCATTCCCTGATGATATCCTCCACTATTTGCCAGGTGCACTTGTACCCTAGTCTCAGATGGTACACATTGACCTCAGTGCTTCGTCGAAGGCTCTTAGGCAGGGTGATACCCCGAAGATCAGTGGTGGCTTTGTACCACCAGGTGGAGGGGCAGCCAATGTCTGTGCACAGGTTGTGTTTAATTATTAAGGTGTTAAGGAGTGACTTGGTGGCTTTATTTTTTATCTGTTGCAGCCCAGGAGACAGAGATATCTGGATTTCTGCTCTGAGAGTGGCTTGTTTGGCGGCTTGATCGGCTTCCTCATTTCCCTTGATGCCGACGTGGTTGGGAATCCAGGCAAGAGTGATGGCTTTTCCAAGGCTGGTTGTCCTGTGGTAGTGGCTGAGGATGGTGGTGATGATGCGTACATTGTCTCTGAGGAGTGGCTTCTTGATGGCCTGTAAGGCGCCTTTAGAGTCAGAGAGAATTTGGGCATGGTCAGCTCCTTGCTGGATGAAGAAGTCGAGGGCGTTGGCTATGGCAACAAGCTCAGTCTGGAGCGATGAGCAGGAGTTTGACAGTCTCCAGGATAGGACATGGTTTCCAGTGGTGAAGGCGGCGGCTGAGGCTCCAGTTTCTTGATTTACTGAACCGTCAGTGTAGTAGACTTGAGAGTTTGGCCTGCTCCAGCTCTGAATTTTGTCCTTGTATATGTTTTTAAGGACAAGCGGGTTTACCAAGCTTTTGGGGTTGTCAGGGAGCTCAATCTTTATGTCGAGTGGTTGGTCATTCCATGGGGGTGGGCATCTGTATTCAGGAAGCAGTGTGTCTTGTATCTTGGCTAGGATGCTCTCCCTGACTGGCAGTGCTTGCAGGCTAGCACAGACCTTGGCTGCCCAGGTTCTAGGATGGTGATTGGGGTGGCGATTGAGGGCTAGATGGAGATTTGTGCCAGCTAGGCATTTATGTTGGGCAGTGGTGGTTTTGGCCACAAAGAGGGTCAGTCTTTGCTGAGCTCTGAGTTTGAGTGGAATGAGTCCTGATTCCATCTGGATGTTTTCTCTCTTGGTCCACATGGGGGTTCCTAGCATGGTACATGTGGCGTTGTTTTGAATTACTTCTATCTTGTCCCACTGTTGGTCTGTTTGTAGCCAGAGTGTGGGACAAGCATAGTCTATGAGGCTGCGTATGGCTTGTACATAGAAGGTTCTGAGGACATTAAATGATGCATCATCGTAGAGGCCCGACATCCGACGAAGGACCACTTGTCGCTGGTTGCACCTGTTGCGCAAGTGTTGAATTTCTGGTCCAAAGTTTAGTCTGTGGTCGATGATTACACCCAGGTATTGGTGTTTGGTAACCCAGTCCACAGGCTCATTACCTATGACCAGATTAGTGTCTGGTCTCCACTGGTGAATGGGTAGGGCCTTGGTTTTGCGGGCATTGATTTTTAACTCCAAGGGAGATGGAGGCTTGGTGAATCTTGGTGAGTCAGCACTGTGTCTTGTTAGAGCTTCTGTCTCTCAACCTAAGAATTAATGAGTAGATTCTTCTGCAAACTCAATGAACACAAAGATTAAAGCATGATTCAAACAATGATAATGCTAAAGCAAAACAATGATATAGTTTATGCAGAAAAACTTATTATGAATTTTGCAAATTGTCCAATGTATCAATGGCACTTATTCCAAAAATCCTATATCTAAAGGATACTCTGAGTTTTCACTTTAAAATTATCTTAAAGCTAGACAAAGATTGAAAAATTATAAATTTTCTTTTCCCACAGGGATCAAAGACGGTGGGGACATTTTCTTTCCCATTTTTTTCAGTTCTAATACATGGGGGAACATTGTTAAATAACTAATAAGGGATTTTCCATACCCTTTCTTTCTCTCTTCACTAATGTTAGGACATGTATGGGGATTCTTTCTTTCTGGTGATCTCATCAGTTCGTTTACGTGGCTTCTAAGGTGTTATTAAGATGTTTTAAAAGACTTCTGTTTCCTCTCCCTTGCTAATGAAATTCTTGCTAGGCGTTATACAACGGTCTCCATGTTTACCTCTTGTTTTCACTCCCCCGACGTATTCACTGCAGGCCCAGGTTCGTACACTACCACAAATTCTCTTCCTCTGAAGACTGGCAAGACAATAAGGAAGCGATCGATGCATCTTCCAAACCCCTCCAGCCTCGCTTTTTCGTCCTACCTCTGGGCCCGTTTGACTATGACCACCCCTGTAGGAGACCTGCAACGTCACAGCGACTTTCTCTTTAGTACTACAATACACACGTACCTTTGAAGCAGACCTCGGGATGAAAATTTGAACCTATGCCACAAATACAGTTGTAAGAAAGGTTCCCTATGACTTCGGGGTACCAACAATGGCCATACATCGGTAATCTGAGGCTATCCTTTGCCTCCCCTGCAACTGCAAGTGCTTGCAATCTCTATTCAATGGGCAACAGGTCTTGTTTGAGAGAGAACAAATTCTAAAGACTTAGAACTTGCAGGTCGGGGCTGCCTAGAAATAGGGTGGTAATGGAAGGTATGTGTCTACACCACTAAATTATTTTTCCAAGATACTTAGGACTTAGCTGAGGAACTGATACATAACATTACTCTACTATAGATATCAAAAATAACAATTATTAAATGCTGAGAAAAACCACTAAAGAAATATTCTTATTAGCAGTGGCAACAGTAATATCAAGCACGAATTCAGATAAAAGATACAAATCATCAGGTTACTGCTGATTGCATTGCAAAAATAATAATTAGCAAAAGGCCATTGAGAGATAGCAACAATAACAGTCAACATAATAATAACATTACTAATAATCATGATCATAATAAGAATCATAAAAATGAATTAAAAATACTAAATCAGAAATAGCAATATAAATACAATTGAGACTAGTATTCAGAAGTAAGAACAAAGTTCCAAACTTATATTTCATAGAAATGCTCATTCTAACACAGTCTATTTTACTATTCAAATTCCTGCTGTCTTAATATATATATATTTATATAGCATAAGCAGCATCTTTCAGGTTCCCTAATTTGTCAATGGGAGTTTAATCTATTCTCTAAACAGTTGCGATATGTGGAGAGAATATTCATGCAAATGTCGGTACTACCGATGTCTTATCAGTATTTATGCAATAACAGCATGTAAAAATTTATCAAATGAAATAAAATGTAGGCACAATTATCGCCTAGCTTCACTGGAAAAAAAACAAAAAAGAATCAATAACGGCAACATTCTCTTAGCATCGGAAGGAGCACATGTCTGTCTCAGAGAGAGAGAGAGAGAGAGAGAGAGAGAGAGAGAGAGAGAGAGGAGAGAGAGAGATGAAATATATTTTTCTTCAAAAAAAAAAAAATTCGATTGTAGGGCCCTACTTTATGACTTAACTTCCTGCACTACCATACAAAGGGACAGAGCGCAACTGCAATCATTTTTTAACATCTAGAAAGAAAAAAAAACAAAAACAAATAATTTAGTGTACAACTGCAGAAACATCGAAGCATAAATCCATTCCTTTCTGTTTAATATTGCAGAGAACTCTACTGTAATAGCATACACATCTTTGTCTATAATGACAATCTCTTTTTTCTCTTACTATAAATCAGAAGGTTGAGTCGAAGCACACACTCTCTATATGGCAACATATCTCTGATGAAATTAAAGCAAAATATTACAATCATATGTGACAATATCTCTACTACTATCAGTAAAAGTACAAATATCATTTTCTTAACAAACGTCCTAAAAGGACTTAAATATTATTAATTTATTAAATTTCAAACTCAACATATAATCTCTGAGAATCTCAATTATTGTAATTAGCTCCATTGTGATTTTAAATTCATGACGATGATAAGGATTAACAATAATTATCTCTAGATAATCCTTTTCAAAAATCTTTTATTATAATATATAGATCAAAGGGGTAAAGGTATTAACGATTTTTCTTCATACAAAAAGCTATATAACAAAAACGGGTATCTGAAAAAATATAAAAAGTCTGTCTCTGTGTATGCAATAATAACAACAAAAAGTATATTTCATTCGCAACAGTAAAGAATGCATTTTGCTTAAGTTTCATAATGTCGTAAGGAGTTGTACAGGAACAATTAAAACAGAAAATATATATATTCTTCCACTATCTCGAATTTGACTTATTTGAATTTCTATACAACAGAATTACCTCCGGAACAGGGAGAAGTTCGTCATATAACTGTTCTGTCTGTTTGCTCATACTTACACATGGTTGGGTACTTTTATTTTTACCCTCCCTTTTATTACTTTATTTTTCCTGCTCTTATACTGCCCGAGGTTTGCCTTCAGGGTTGCGGCTGACTAGCTTTTACAGGTGGTGCTCATGTGGGCACTGTTTTCTCCCCTGTTCCTTTGGCTTCTGGATCAACTTCTGCTCTCTCAAATACGAGAAATGGCTGTGTAACATTCTTGTTGTCATTTCTTGTCAGCTCACGCTCTTTCTTTGTGACCAGGCTGAAATAATTTTGAGAAACATTATCATGGCTAAAACCTTCAAAGTTTTGTTTTATATATCTAACATATCTCTTCAAACAAATAATGTATATACTGCAGCTAGCAAAAAAATAAAGAATCATTCTTAGATTCACGTCCTTTATCACGTAATATCTATCTTGGAATCCTCGAAAATCGAATAATAATATCATTGGCGGAGTAAGGGACGAAACAAAAATAAAACAAACTTGGCATCTCAACCATATCTGGGCAGGTGGAGAATCATTTTCTCAAAAATATCCCTCAATAGATATTGCAACAGCGCAGCACTTCCCAAAAATATACTCGGATATGGCATGCATATAGACCTGATGGAGCAGGGGGACTACCCTCGCAGACTCCCCCAATCATGCTTCCTAACGGTGCTTTCTGCGATTTCACCCCCTAGAGCAACCCCCCATTATACTCCCAGTCATTCATACTCATTCTCTATCACATTCGCTATATTACCTTCAAACTTGCATTCCCTTTCTGTCTATGTAAAATTCCACATCCTTTCCCCTACCACTCTGAAGGAGTGTAAAGGTGAAATCTCGGTTGGGCCGCGTGGTCACATGACTGCCTCACCAGTCCTAGGTCCCTATCTACCCCCAAGAGGGTGCATTAATGCTACACAATAACTCTCTTTCTTCCATTACTGAGGTCATGAGCTTGTTGGCGGTCTCGAGGCGTATCCCTCACGGCTATTAGACCCCATTCCTTCTCCCCTCTAAGATACATTAGGGTTAAACTAAGAAACCCCCCCATACCCCAGCACATCCCAAATTCTTTCAAGTTTACTGTTATTTTTGCCTGCCTAACGCGAAATTAAAAAAATTTATATCTAATTAATATCACAAAAGTTCTTATTCTTCAAAATGAAATGCCACACATGTATGTTAATATCAATTTCTCCATCATAATGACATTAAGAGAACATCTGTCATTTATGTCTTTCTTTTGCTCATATATTACTCCTGCAGAACAAAAAAAAAATATCAAAAACAAAAAAGAAAGAATCTTGAAAACAGGTGCAAGGATCTTATCACTTGATTTCTTACGCTTTAAGAAATTAATATAAAAATGATTTTACACGTACTTTAAACATTTTTCAATTAAAATCAATACATTCGCGTTCTTAAAATTCAATTTAGGCATTAATACAAATAAATGGAACAGCCTTTAAACACAATTACTCGTTATATTCTTCAAATAATAACAAAAATGGAGTTTATTACTGCTTATAGCTATTAGTACAAATTATCCATGTTAGTAATGGGTACAGAAATTATACATTTCTTAATTTACTAGGAACCACACCCCTCATAGGTGGGTTGGCTGAGTCAAAGCATAACTACAAGATAGAATGGCGGCATCCACCAACCGCAATTTCATTTACTAATTGTCCCATTACTCACTGGATACAGATCACAAGTACTTAGTTATTTTAAGGAGGTGATCCTGAAGAACTTCATGGCAGAAGGCAATGGAGGAGGGGGTTCTTCTTTCTTCTGGGCGCGGGAGGTTCCCGCCAAATTCTCCATCTCTCGAGTAAAATCGACGAATCACCATCCTCTTGGTTAGATCCGGCAACATCTACTTCTTGTAATGGGCATTTTCACTCAATGCCCCGGTCACACTTTGGCTCACTGTGATGGTGGCGTCCATGAAGGCGCTCATTGTACTTTTACTGCTGGGGAGCCTTGCCGATACGGAGGCGGGGGAGAGTGACTCGATCTGGTAATATGATACTGTAGGTGAAGGGGGAGCTCTGACTTTCTTGGCGTCACTCTCTCACTGCTTGTAAGCATCTAGAAGTTTCTTCACTTGAACTTTTCTTCCATAGATGCTATATATTTTTTCTTCTGTATTTTTTTCTTCTTTCTCGTCAGTGAAGTATCAGCGTGGATTGATCCCACCGCTGCCACCAGTATGTCGTATGGGTGGATTACTCTTCCACCATGTGTCACCAGTTTGTCGTGGGTTAATTCCCCTTGATGACACCAAAGTCGTGAGATTACTATTTCACACAAGTTATAATTATGGTAGCGTGGTTGGTGAATATAGATCAGCTGCTTCTTTATATGTATTTATTTCTAGCTTGCATATCTGTACTCAGCGCTCCCATTACTACAGTTCCTGTCACGAATAATTCCAAATTCCCACCCCCAAGTGGGAGGTTAGCTAAGCTGTGCTGCATCACGTCTGCTCCTGGCAAGGCCCGGTCTCTAACTGCTGCTTTATAGTTACTCATGGCGTTCTGTGGGCGGCACTGGGCATCACTACCACATTTAGGCATGTCTGAAATGCCTTGTGAAGTTATAGGCATCTTTAATATGCCTTACGACAAGAGAGGTGACTGTGCGAGTGCGTGGTCGAGGCTTGAGAATGGTAGATGGGGATGATAATGAGTGGGAGCTGAATCAGTTGCTGTTTGCAGATGATACTGTGGTGGTGGCAGATTCAGAGGAGAAGCTGTGTCAGTTAGTGTCAGAATTTGGAATGTTGTGTGAGAGAAGGAAGTTGCAAGTGCATGTGGGAAAGATTAAGGTTATGAGGTGTACAAGAAATGAGGATGCTGCTGGATTGAATGTTATGTTGAATGGAGAGTCACTTGAGGAAGTTGATCAGTTTAAGTATTTAGGTTTGGTTATAGCTGCAAATTGTAGAATGGAAGCAGATGTGTGTCACAGAGTGAATGAAGGATGTAAAGTGTTAGGTGCATTGAAAGGAGTGATGAAGAATATAGGGATAGAAATAAATGTTAAGAAAGTTTTGCATGAGAAAGTGGTTGTGCCAGCTGTGATGTATGGATCAGAGTCATGGGGTATGAAAGTAAGTGAGAGACGGAAACTAAATGTGTTTGAGATGAAATGCCTGAAGAGTATGATTGGTGTATCTTGGTTGGATAGGGTGAGGAATAAAGTGGTGAGAGCAAGAACAGGTGTGAGAGAATTTGCAGCCAGAGTAGATATGAACGTTCTGAGATGGTTTGACCATGTGGAAAGGATGGATGATGAAAGACTGCTGAAAAAGGTAATGAATGCGAGAGTTGATGGGAGACATGCAAGAGGGTTTGGATGGATGGATGGAGTAAGGAGAGCCCTGAATTATAGGAGGATGGATGTGAGGGAAGGAAGTGAGTGTGCTAGGAATAGGAATGGGTGGCGAGCGATTGTGACGCAGCTCTGATAAGCATCTGCTGTTACCATGGGGCTGCATCTTACAGAGGTAGCCCTGTGGTAGGGGCAGTAGGGGAGTTGGCACTTATGAAGCGATGCTGGTTGTGGAAGAGCTAGGAGGATGGGCTGTGACACTCCAGCAGTGCCATCTGAACGGTTACTAGCTCCCTCGTCATTGCCCATAGATCAAAGTAATCTCCTTATTGCTTCTCTTTTTGATGTCGGCTACCCCTCAATTGGTGGAGGCAGCCAAGGTAGATAGAATAGATGTTGGAGTTAGTAGCGCCTTGGAACACTGATGTGTCCTAGGTTCAAATCTCAACCAGATGCAAATATTGTTTCATATAAAATCACATGGATGTGATGTAACTTTTATGTGGATACCTTCCCATTGTGGTATTTATCTACATGACATTGCAGATAATTTGACAAGGCAGGATTGTGAAAAAGAAATCATAGAATATGATTGTACTATGAGCATTAAAAAAATAAAATCTTAAGTAGTAAAAGTCAGGAAAAAATTGGAATTGGATAATGCTCGGGCTATTTTGTACAATGGTAGCAAAATCATGAAACATTATAATATAGTTATGAATAATACATATTTTTCATATAGCAAAGCTTTACCCAAATATGATGCATTTATGATGAGACATCGTTTTGGATATAAATATTACTGGCAATATGTTAAAGAAACCAATGGTATCCTTTGTAAATTATGTGGTCATGTTAAATCTCATTCTTTGTATCATTATATATTGGAATGTAGGGGTCTAAGCGAGTTCAGGTGTGATACTATTATTGACATTGCGTAGATGGTGTGTTATTTTATAAATAACAATATGATTAAACGAATTATGATTTTTTTTTTAAGTTTGACATTAGATATTAGTTTATTTATATTTTCAGCATATTTGCTATAACTGATATAAGATAGTGAAATGACCAATTGTCGTATTGTGTATTTATTTATTTCTTTTTTAGGATGGGATAGGATAGGAGGGGAAAAAAGGGGAGGGGATTAAGGATATAAGGGAATTGGAGGCAAAGACACGAAAATTAAATAAAGTAAGAGATAAAAAAGAGAGGGGCTGACCCTCGTGCTAAGTTTTGATCTGGAATTCAGATTCTGTTTTTGTGTATTATTATTATGATTATCAATATTATTGTAGTTTAATTGCATGTATGTAAATTTACAGACATTGTATGTATACTTATTCAATTATATTAAATTTAGGCCTATGAATACGTATTCATTTATATTATGTATTTTCAATTCAGTTCAATTCAAAAAATTTATTGATATAATAGGCAATTACATCAAATGGAGCTTGTTAGCAAGCAAACAAGCCGGCCCCACAACTATAAAAAAATATATATATATATTTGTTCAAGGCAAGCAATAATGACAATGAAAAATACAATAATATTAACAATCCTAATAATGATACACAATATGACAAATGGTCATTTCATATAATAAACTATGCCTATAGAAAATTTTTTCATATCGTTCATTCAGCACAAGAAAAATCATGTACTGACACGTGGACGATTATAATTACAAAGAACTCTCTGTTTACACAAAGTAATCAATGTTATCATGACACGGTAAAAGTATGCATAGTGTATGTATAGCTCCAAGATGTCGAGAGCGAAATCAGCTTTGGTAGGCTTTCTGCCAAACAATCTTTTACCCGTCTTGATAACGTTGATTATTTTGTGTAAACAGAGAGTTCTTGGCAATTATAACTGTCTGAGTGGTCGGGTACATAATTTTTCTTGTGCTGAATGAACGATATGAAAATTTTTTATAAGTTTGACATTAGAGTTTAGTTTATCTATTTTCTCAGTATATTTGCTATAGGCATAGTTCACTGTTTGAAATGACCACTTGTCATATTGTGTATCATAATTAGGATTGTTAATATTATTGTAATTTTCATTGTCATTATTGCTTTCTTTGAAGAACAAATATTTATTAATTTATTTGTTTTTGTTTTATTGTTTTGGGGCGGGCTTGTTAGCTTGCTAACAAGCTCCATTTGATGTAATTGCCTATTATGTCAGTAAATTTTTTGAATTGAATTGAATTGGTCAATACAGGAGAGAGAGAGAGAGAGAGAGAGAGAGAGAGAGAGAGAGAGAGAGAGAGAGAGAGAGAGAGAGAGAGAGAGAGAGAGAGAGAGAGAGAGAGAGAGAGAGAGAGAGAGAGAGAGAGAGAGAGAGAGAGAGGCGGTCTGAGGCGCAGTCAGAAGCCTATTATACTCAATAGTAAAACGGTCTATAGGTATGGATGTGAAAATGATCACGTTGTTGAGGAATGTGAAGCATTCTTAAATTACGTTTGAGTTAGAGTGTGTACTTCATAACAGTCAAATCCAAAGAAGTAAACACAAACAAAGAAAAACCGAGAAAGTCATTAACAACACAATATGTAATCTCCAATTACGAATATAGAACAAATAGTAAATATAAAAATAAATATAAAGAAAGAAAAGAAAATAAGCAATGGATCATTAAGTTCAAAATCACACAAACCAGACAAGAAATTACAAATATAGCAATATATATATATATATATATATATATATATATATATATATATATATATATATATATATATATATATATATATATATATATATATCGTAAAAAAAGTTTAAGAAATAGAGTGAAAGAGAAAGGGACCACGTGGTTTGGGAATGTCAAGTATGTAATTGATACTCACCAAGTATTTTCTTGGCTGGGGGGTGTTGTTATGCCTTAGGCCTCTTACATGTAGGCGCCAACTACCAATAGAGGTCAAAGTTGCTCACCCAATTCCAGACCTTCCCAGGACAAACATCTATATATATGTAGGTATGTGCGCCTGTGAAAACACTCTTTAGGCCTACTTGATGCCCCGCCTAAAAACCACCCACCAAGGAGGAGAGTTCCTCCAGCTGGAAGCCTATTGGCTGGCTGTCCAAGCCACCACGCCCTGTCATCTTAGTAATACAAGACTGTAAGGGTTAGTCGTACACAGAGAGCTCAGTTAGAAGTTAGAACTTGATCGGGGCAGAAATAAGATCTCTTATAAATTTACCTAAGGGGACGGGGAACTTTTAGGTGTATACGGGAAGCATTGAGGTGTAGAATAAGCGTAAAAATAAATAAGCTCTTTTAAAATAAGAAGATATAACGGTACCTTAACTTATTTATAAGAATGCAACTTTAATGTAATTCAGGTGTTATCCAGTTTTATCATAGGAAAGAGAAGTATTATATGTCATGGCGGCAGCACAGTACGATACAACGCCCAAATTGCATGAAGAGACAAGAAAAAAAATTAGTGCTAGTGCATCTCGTGCCGTGCAAAATGCAAGAAACAGATAACAACGCATCTCTGGAAGAAATGTCCGACATAGAAAAGATTGGTCGAATCCTCGAGTTAGAAGAAACTTCAAGACGCTTAAAAGCAAGCGATGGCGAGAGCGACGCCTCAGGCTCCGACGACCCTCAGAGTATTGAGGATCCACAGTCATTCACCCCTCTCCCCCGTCCCTGTATAAGCAATACGCCCCGCAGTAAGAATTGTCCCATGCATTTTGACTCTGAAGGAAAGTTGCTGAAACTTCGTTCACGGAGGCTTTGAAATGTCAAATGGGAGATAAATTCAGCGCAATTCATGTATATCACCGTGCGCCGCACTGTGAATGTGGTTTTGAGAAACAGCGCCCCTACCAGGCATTATTTGTTGCTGAATTCGACTAATGAGATGCCCGTGATGATGAATCAGCAATTTTATGAGACATATGGATGATGTCGGCGAGAAAACCAACGAGCCTAGAAAAAAGGAAAACCTCCTCCTCCAGTGCCTGAGGCCATGACGTTCTTCAAGTAGCACCCCAAAATAGCTAAGTACTTGTAATTTCTATCCAGTGAGCAATGGGTAAAATATTGAAAGAAATTGAGGTCGGAGGAGTACGCCATTTTACTTTGAAGTTATGCTTTCACTCAGCTACCCCGCATATAAAAGGGCGTATGGTTTTAATAAATTAATAGAAGTAGGATTTCTGTACCCATTTCTAACATGGATAATTTGTACTAATAGATATAAGCAGTAATAAATTCTATTTTTGTTATAATTTGAACAATATAGCGAGTAAGTAGAAGAGTTTTTATACACTTCAAAATGCACGTAAGAATTATAGTGAGAAATATACTTGAATCCACTTTTAAGGTTTTGCTTTTATCACGCGTGATTTCCAAGAAAGGAATGCGGAAGTGACCGATCGACCTCTCAACTTCATTATTATAAAGTAATAATAATTGTACTGAGTTTTTATAGTAAAATACGTGTATGATATATCCTTTGAAAAATAAGAAAATATTGTGATGTTATTAAAATTTTACTATTCGATATAATGAGGTTTTTCGTTAATTAAGATATTTTGCGGGCGGGGAAAGAGAGTAGAGTAAACAAGCCGTTATAGAGAGGTTTTGATGTTACCCCACCGTACTGTAGATGGGGAGTATAGGGAGGACTTAGGACAGTTGACACTATCATGCGACTGCCTGGGTCAACCGCGACTTCACACACATTCCTTTTGAGTAATGGGGAAAGAATGTGCTCAATGAATGGGGGAATGAATGGGAGACGTCACCAGCTGAGAATGGGTGAGCGAATGCGTGAATGGAATTGAGAGCGATAGGGGGATATTGAACAAGTCGAGGTGATCTCCTCTGATATAAAGAGGGTATTTGTGAATGAAATCGTGAGAAGTTCGTTAAGAAGCAGAATGAGGACTGGGTCTGGGAGGACTCTTCCACTACGTCACACGTGTCTTATTGCGAGCCATATACGCGTAGTTTTAACGGGAGTGTTGTAGCCGATGCGATATCTGTTAAGAGATATTTTTGAAGCAACCTGATGTTCCACCTGCCAAGGTATGGCCGAGATGCAGATTTCATTTTATTTTTTGTGTGTCCCCTACTCCGCCAACAAGATTATTATTCGATTTTCAAAAATTCAAAGAGAGATATTGAGTGATAAAGGATGCGAATCTATGAATGATTTAAAAATTTTTTTTTTTAGCTGTAGTATTTACATCAATTATCCGAAAGAATATGCTAAATAGATAATATAAAACTTTGAAGCTTAAGCCATAATAATGTTTGTCACAATTATTTCAGTTTACACTCTTGGGAGTGTAAACTCACAAGAAATGACAACAAGAATATCACACAGCCGTTTCCTGTATTTGAAAGAGATGAAGTTGATTCAGAAACCAAAGAGACAGGGGAGGAACAGTGTCTGCATGCAAATCTCCCAGCAAATGTTAGCCATCTGAAGTCCAGAAGACAAATACTGAGCAATATTGTGGGTAGGAAAAAATGGAGGTCAGTTAAGAACCTACCCGATCGTAAGTATAGTAAAAGAGGAAAATATATAACTTCCCCCCTGTCTCCTGAGGTAATTCTGTTGAATAGTCACCCGAAAAATTTAATTTCGAGTTTGTAGAAGTATATATATATATATATATATATATATATATATATATATATATATATATATATATATATATATATATTATTTCTTATGTACGATTCCTTACGACACTATGAAAGTTAAGCAAAATTCATTCTTTAATGTTGCAAATGATATATTATTTTTAACTTTATTACTGCATGCACAGATACAAGCTTTTTATATTTTTTTAAGATACACGTTTATATATATATATATATATATATATATATATATTTTTTTTTTAAAGTGTATATCATCTTTATATGATAATTGTAACATTTCTAAGAGATAAAGATATTAAAGATTTTGAAAAGCTTATCTAGAGATAATTATTGTTAATTGCTGTCATAATCATGAAATTTATAATTACAATTGAGCTAATTAAGATAATTGAGATTCTCAGAGCATATGTTTTGAGTTTAAAATTTAAAATAATGATACTTAAGTCGTTTTGTATCATTTCTTAAGAAAGGATAATCGTAAATTTTTGTCGTACGGCATCTGATATAGATGCCTATATCCGCTAGAGAGCAGAGTGTGCACTCAGAAACCCGCGCCACAGGACGGCATACAGAGCCCGTGTCACTTTAGTCTGAAGTCAGTACTTGCCGGGGGCAGAACTTAATGTTCATAGTTAGATACCTCCCCCTAAGGGCGCGGCAATAGTGAGTGACAGGAGCTATAGAAATGGGAGCTGTGAGGAACAAGCCAGTTCAAGTTTTCTCTAAATAAATTACTGTTAATTGAACGATATATCTCTTTCACCGATCTCGCTACCTATAGATTCAGTATAGTGTAAGAAAAATACTATATGTCATTTTGTTGATAGTAATTGAGATAAATTAATAAAAATTAAGATAATTCTCTTGAGATATCAGCTTTAGTGTAAAATATTTTTAATTTACCATTCTTGTCAAACTTTCAAGTTTCATATTTCATTAAATATAATTATCAAATGTGATTGTAGTATTTTGTTTGAATTTCATCGGAGGTATGTTTGACTTATAGCAAGTGTGTGCTTCGACTCAACTCTCTGATTTATAAAATAAGAAAAAATTGCCATAATAGACACGTATGTGTATCTTTATTTCACCAGCGATATTTGCAATGTTAAGTTATTTTGTTGTTATTATTTTTAGAAGGTAAAAGCCGGTTGCAATTAAGTTCCCTTGTATAATTGGGCAGGAATGCAAGTCATAAAAAGGGGCCCTACAAGCAAAAAATTTAAATTTCTTTTGAAGAAAATAAGTTGCCTCAGACTCTCTCTCTCTCTCTCTCTCTCTCTCTCTCTCTCCTCTCTCTCTCTCTCTCTCTCTCTCTCTCTCTCTCTCTCTCTCTCTCTCTCTCTCTCTCTCTCTCTCTCTCTCTTCTCACATCTATGGCCCCTTCTGTACTGAAACATGTTACTTCTTTATTTTGACAGAGTATTATAATTATAAATGTGTCCAAGTTTTATAACATTTGATAAATTTTTGCTTGCTGATTTTGCATAAATACTGCTAAGACATAATTTGAACTGAGTTATCGAGTTCTGCCACCTAGTGCAACTGTCTTGAAAACTTTGAACAAGGGCCCATGCCAACACAAGGTTGGCTTTAACCTCAAACAACGACAACAACGTCTTGAAAAATAGATAAGCTCCCACTGACAAATTGAGCAACCAGAAGTTTGGTGACTATATATATATATATATATATATATATATATATATATATATATATATATATATATATATATATATATATATATATATATATATATATATTATGACTGCAGGAATTCGAATAGTAAAAGAGATTGATTTAAGATGAGCATTATTATGAAATATAAGTATAGAACACTGTTCTTAACTCAAAATGCCTGCATCATTTGTATATATACTGTTATTCCTGATTTAGTATTTTTATTTCTATTTTTATTTTTCTTATTATGATCATGATTAGTATTATTGTTATGATTATGTTGGCTGTTTTTGTTGCTATCACTCCATGGCCCTTTTGCTAATTATTGTTTTTGTAATGCTATCAGCAATATCAAATGATTTGTGTTATTATTTTGAATTCATGCTTTTATGTTACTGTAGTCACTGCTAATATGAATATTTCTTTAGTGGCTGTTTTCAGCATATCATGACTTTTCTTTTTGATATCTATAGTATACTAATGTTATGTATCAGTTACTCAGCTACGTCCTAAGTATCTTGGAATAATGATCTAATGGTGTAGACACATACTTTCAATTACCACACTATTTCCAGGCAGCCCCGACCTGCAATTTTAAATATTTTTCACAAACCAGTCCCTTTTTACCAATTGGAGAGAGACTGCAAGCGCCTGCGGATGCAGGTAGGCGAAATGTACCCTTTGAGTGCTTACATATGGCCGTTGTTTGTACGCAGAGTTCATATCTACTCTCTCTTGCATTTGTATTAGCGACATTAGGCCCTAGTTTCCGGCCCTAGAATCTACCCCAGGCTATGTTCATATTTCAGATTTTCAGCTGGAGGGAGATCCACCTCCGATGGGGAAGTATGTTACAGCTGGTCCTAGGACCGCCTCAAGATTCATAAAACGCAGGATGGGTAAAGGTTCATGACAGATATATCGGCGCTCTCATGTTGTTCGGCCGTGTCTCCAGAAAGAGAATTCACGGTACGGGGTTGCAACCCGGATCTACTTCGTAGCATAGAAGGTGAGGGGTTTGGCGGAATCAGGTGTGGGAATAAGCCCAAGACCTAGCAATACTGGGTGGGGAAGGACTATGGGGGAATGAGAAAGGGAAATGAAAATCCCTATAACTAAAAATTATGTGATAGAAAGCTAAACATGTCCCCCCCCAAAAAAAAATGTAATAACTTCTTTTTAGCTACGTGTCCAAGCTGATGAAAAAAGGAAAGAAAAAGTCCCCACTGTCTTTTCACGAATAGAGAAAAGAAAAACCCTCTGAAAATAAATTCCAAACGAATGAAAAAGGGAAATAAAAAATCCCTATATATATGGTAACTTTTACGAATCTTAAAAAAAAAGAAAAAATAACTTGAACACTGTCTTTGAAAGCTTTGAGGGACATACAAATTTTAGTGTCTTTAGCTTTAAAGATTTAAGTTAAGAAAACCTCAATGCCTCCCCTAGAAGAAAATTTAATATAGTAAGTGTCATTAATGAATAGTTGTCATTCATCAAGTGTGTATATGTTGATTTCTTTTTTTCTCACTATAATATTTGTTTTGTTTTATTACTGAATATTTGCATAGATCAAATCCAACTGTATTTTATATTATTTGAGTAATGTAATAGTTTAATTAGTTTTTTCTTAAATAATTTTGTCATTGTTTTTTTTTTTTAGTAGCTATATGTTGCAATTGTGAATATTTTTGTACTACGTGATCATGTTTTATCAATGAATATTTGCAGAGATCATGTCCAACTGCATTTTATATTATTTAGGTATGGTAACTATTTTTAATTAGTTTTTTCTTAAATAAATTTGTCAATGATTACTAGCCATATATTGTAATTTTAATACTAAATTTTTATATTTTTTCTTTAATTAGAATGCTTATTGTAAGGAACATATTATTCTTTTGTTGGTCTTTTTCAGATAACAAATGTTCTGTATATATGAGTTCTTTGACCAAAGAATGTCTTTCAGGACAATTTTAGTAAGCATTAAGAGCATAGTAAATTTGATATTCCTGTAATCTGGTTAGATAATTACATGAAATTGTACATCTTAAGTCATTTGATTAGATAGTTCTGCCCCATTTTTTTAAAAATAATGATAGTTAAAAATTATAAGGCTCTCAAAAAAAAAAATGAGTAATGCTCCATCTGAAATAAAATATTTCAGAGTGGTGGTGGGGAGTGTCGTAAGAAAACTTTAAGAAATAGAGTGAAATAGAAAGGGATCACATGGTTTGTGAAAGTCAAGTGTGTAATTGATACTCACCATGTATTTTCTTGGCTGGGGGGGGGGGTGTTGTGACAACTAGATATATTGTTATGCCTCAGGCCTTTCACATGTAGGCGCCAATTGCCAATGGAGGTCAAAGCTGCTCCCAAAGTTCCAGACCTTCCCACAACAAGCATCTATATGTAGGTATGTATATGCGCCTGTGAAAACACTCTTTAGGCCTACTTGATGCCCCCCAAAAAACCACCCACCAGGGAGGAGGGTTCCTCCAGCTGGAAGCCTATTGGCAGGCTATCCAAGCCGCCACACTCTGCCATCTTGGTAATATAAGACAGTAAGGGTTAGTCTTACACAGAGAGCTCAGTTAGAAGTTAGAACTTGATCAGGGCAGAAATAAGATCTCTTATAAATTTACCCTAAGGGAACGGTGAACTTTGAGGTGTAGACGGGAAGCAGTGAGGTGTAGAATAAGTGTAGAAATAAATAAACTCTTTTTAAATAAGAAGATGCATATCTGTTATAATGCTACCTGAACTTATTTATAAGAATACAACTTTAATGTCATTCAGGTGTTATCCAGTTTGATCGTAGGAGAGAGAAGGACTATATGTCATATATATATATATATATATATATATATATATATATATATATATATATATATATATATATATATATATATATATATATATATATACACACACACTAAGCAAGGAGGTAGTTAATGCTAAGTTAATCCATAGCTTTAAGAACAATTATGATTAGTATCAATAAGTACAAAATGAAACCGATCAGGAGACGGGAAGTTACTAGCTTGGGGCTCTTTCCCGTAAGCACAGTTTGGTAATTACAATTAGGTAATTACATGTACATGCACCATATATATATATATATATATATATATATATATATATATATATATATATATATATATATATAAATATATATATATATATATATATATATATATATATATATATATATATATATATATATATATATATATATATATATATATATATATATATATATATATATATATATATATATATATATATATATATATATATATATATATATATATATATATATATATATATATATATATATATATATATATATATATATATATATATATATATATATATATATATATATATATATATATATATATATATATATATATATATATATATATATATATATATATATATATATATATATATATATATATATATATATATATATATATATATATATATATATATATATATATATATATATATATATATATATATATATATATATATATATATATATATATATATATATATATATATATATATATATATATATATATATATATATATATATATATATATGTAGTCGCCGTGGCTCAGTCGGTAGCGTCTCCGACTCTGAGGCGTCAGGTCGAGGGTTCGCGCCCCGCCACGGTCTGAGGTTAGCAATGGCATGCACTCAGCGTGAGGATTACGTCTGCCAAAACAGGTCCTTCGCAAGAAGGCAACCGTCCTAGCTCTTGGTTGATAAGGGAGTCCGTGACGTAAAACCGGAACCATATATATATATATATATATATATATATATATATATATATATATATATATATATATATATATATATATATAGTATATATATATATATATATACATATATATATATATATATATATATATATATATATATATATATATATATATATATATATATATATATATATATATATTATATATATATATATATATATATATATATATATATATATATATATATATATATATATATATATATATATATTTATATATATATATATATATATATATATATATATATATATATATATATATATATATATATATATATATATATATATATATATATATATATATATATATATATATATATATATATATATATATATATATATATATATATATATATATATATATATATATATATATATATATATATATATATATATATATATATATATATATATATATATATATATATATATATATATATATATGTGTGTGTGCACACACAAAAGAAACACACACACAACACACACACACACACACACCGCGCGTTCAGTGACACACGGAACTGCTCCTCTTAAATTTTTAATTGCTTCGAGTGACTAAGTGCTTAGTGGAAAACTTTACCATAATTTCCCTAAATCTGAAATCCTGCAGAGTATTGTGAGTAAAAAATTTATATTTGTTGTATGACGAGACTGTCCAAAATATTAAAGGAAAAAAAATTGAGAACATTTTTCGTGAGGGGAGAGAGAAGCTGCCGTTCAGTTCTGCCTTGAAGGAAATTTAGAAGAGTTGCCAGAGGTGAAGCCATCACATCACATTACCTAATTTTTTGTGTAAACTGGGGAAAGCTCTTGAGCCGTTTACCTAATCCTGTGGTTCCATATATTGTTAAAATCAGTATCCTTCCCATTTATATTAACTTGTTAGTTAGTTTGATACACGAAATAATTGAATAAGTAAAAAAAAAAAATATCCACCTGTCAACAGTACTGAGTTAAGTTGCCAAGTAGTACAGCTGTCTTATTTTCTTCATTTTTTTTTTTTGCTTTTCTTTTAGCTTTCTCTTTTACTATTTTGTTTTTATTTTGTATATATATTGAGTTAAATGTAAAGTCTAATCTTGTGATAACATACCTTGGTTAGCAAGTGAGTTTATCAGTTAGGAAGAATATATAGCAGAAACAGGTGGGTGCCACCTTAGACACAGGTTCAAATTTTTCCTTCAGGTTTGACTTTTGTTTTGTTGCATTTTTTCTTTTTCTTTTTATCCTTAAATTACCATGGTCAAGTTTTTAAGTTAAGATGTGTGTTAACAGAAAAGAGATAAACTGAGTCACTAAATACCACTTATATGGAGATATAAAAATTCGGTGTGAAGCTTAATTAAAAGTTTTCTCTTTTTTTTTTCCTCTTTCTCGTCTTCTTTCTATATTCTGTGAGAGGGAAAACATAAAAATTACCCCATCTCTGTCCCAAACTTCTCCCATCCATGGGTCGGTAGGAGGGGTAGCCATCAGGCGACTCAAACAGAAAATCAAGAATTTAGAGGAAATGGTTATAAGCCTTGATGATAAAATTCAGAATATGGATGGAGAAATGAAAGAGAATGAAACACTCAGAGAGCAAATAAGATCTTTGGAGGAAGCAAATAAAGCACAAGGTCAGGAGAGAAAGGAACTAGAAAAAAGAATAAAGAAGCTGGAAGGGGAAAAGAGTCAACTAGAATCTAGACTTTCTAAACAAGAAGATAAAAACAAACAGCTGAATGACAACCTAAAGGAATTAGATGTTAGTTCACTGCTCTCTTCTGAGAGAGACGAGATTGCTGCTTGGAATGTCCAAATTAAGGAAAACATTGAACAGTTCAGAAAAGAGTTCCAGGAGCTGAATATGGAAAATGATGTCATGAAAACTTTCTTTGCTGATGCACTAAAGGGGAATGTGGCAGTAAAAGAGGCTGTAAAGGTGGTGGCACTGGAAAACATACAAACAATTGACTATAAAGAGACAGTAATAAAAAAAATGAAAGACGTTGTGATGGAAAGGGCAAACCCACTCATCAGACAGGCACTTGATAAGGAGAAGACAGTGGTAATCTCAGGCATAAGTGAGTCCCAGTAGCCAACATGGCAGGGGAGACTTGAAGAAAATAAAGCTAGGGTTGTAGACCTGATAAGAAAGCTTGGAGTAGTATGTGGTCCTGAGGATATTGTAAACATACACCAACTAGGTAAATATTCAAGGGAAGGAAAGCCAAAGACCAACAAAAGTAACCTTTGAGAGAGGGGAAACATGTAGGGAAATATTGTTGAGAAAAAAAAGTCTAAAAGACCTTCAAGAATTCAAAGAAGTGTTCATTAGACAATACAGAACACAGTAAGAATTGGGAAAGATCAAAAACTTGTTGCAAGAGGCAAGAAGGTTAAATGATGAAAAAAATGAAGAAGAGAAGAAAAATTTTCATTACAGAGTTCTTCCAGACAAAGAGGAGATAAAGAAGATAATGACAGAAGATCAGAGGATGGGGCCTCATTAAGATTGTTATACACAAATGCTGATGGATTAGCTGGTAAGGCAGTAGAATTAAAAGATAGGATTCACAACAGTAAGGCAGATATAGCAGCAATTACAGAGACTAAGTTGAGTGAGGACATAAACAGTGTCACAGTTTTTTCTAAGGGTTTCAGAATACAAAGGGTTGAAAGATCTGAGAGGACTGGTGGAGGGATAGCACTGCTCATAAGTGAAAGGATTCAAGTCGAAGAAATAAACTTGGCTATAGAAAGTGAGTTCAAGGAATTTCTTGTTGCTCGCATAAATACTGGGTCAGAGAGCATTATAATAACTGTTGTATACAACCCACCAAGGAACCAAAATAGGCTTGAAGTTTATGAGGAAAGTCATATAGGTACTATTGAAGTCATAAACTCAGTTGTTAACATGGCACGGGAAAAAAAATGTAGGATTTTGATTATGGGAGACTTTAATCATAAAGAGATAGATTGGATAAATCTTGACCCACACAGTGGTGAGGACTCATTCGGGGCAAGATTCCTAGATTGCGTACAAGGGAATTTCCTACACCAACATGTAATGGAACCAACAAGGGCCAGGGGTGGGGATGAGCCATCACTACTTGATCTAGTGTTCACAGATAATGTGTTGGATATTGAAAAAATTGAGTATGAACCACCAATTGGAAAGAGTGACCACTGTGTGTTGCTGATGGAGTATATCATTGAAGATATTCTTCCTGAGAGTAGAGGCACTGAGGACATGAGGAGGAACTATCCGAAAGGAGATTACATCAAAATGAATGAGCTTTTTGCAGTTATTGACTGGAGAACCTTATTTTACAACAAATTTGTACAAGAAATGTATGACATCTTTTGTGAGAAATATGGGAAGATAGTAGATTGCTGCATACCTGTCACCAAATTAGGTGTAATTCATGCCAGAGAGAAATGGTTCGATAATGGGTGTAAAAGAGCTAAGGAGTGGAGAGACAAATGCTGGAAAAGGTATAGGAGGAGAAAAAACATAAATGCCTGGCAAACCTACAAAAGAGCAAGAAATGACTACCTAAGTAAAAGGAGAGAGGCAGAGAGAGACTATAAGAGGGACATCACCAGGAAGGCTAAGGAAAATCCCAAGCTTTTCCACAGCTTTATCAGAGGGAAACTGAAGGTAAAAAAACAGGTTTTAAGGCTAAAGAGAGCGGATGGAAGCATCACTGAGACGGATGAAGAGATCTGCAAAGAACTGAACAAGGAGTTTCAGTCAGTATTTACAGTAGAAAATACCCCACCCCCTCAGATTGCAGTGATAGAAGCTCAAGGGCCGGTATTAGAGAACATCAACCTTACAGCCACAGAGGTATGCAAAGCGCTGATGGATTTAGATGTTCATAAAGCTACAGGTCCCGATGACATATCCCCTCATGTGCTTAAAAAATGCGCAAACACAATATCTGTGGCACTAAGTATCATATTTAAGGAGTCACTGGAGTCGGGGGAGATTTCAAGATGCTGGAAACAAGCAAATGTGATACCTATCTTCAAAAAGGGAAGGAGGGATACGGCTCTGAACTATAGACCAGTTTCCTTGACCAGCATAGTTTGCAAAGTTATGGAGAAACTACTAAGGAAACATATCTCTCTTCACTTGGAATCCTTCAACTTTTTGTCAGTGAGGCAACATGGCTTCAGAGAAGGTAGATCAACAGTAACAAACTTATTAGAATTTTATGATGAGGTAAGCCAAATCTTACAGGAAAGAGAGGGCTGGGCAGATTGCATATTCCTAGATTTCCAGAAAGCTTTTGACACTGTTCCACATGGGAGACTTATTAGGAAGCTGCAATCAATGGCTAGAATAGGTGGAAATGTTTTGGAATGGATAAAAACTTACTTAGAAGGAAGGGAACAGAGGGTTAGAGTAAGACACTCAGTGTCTGAATGGAGAAGAGTTAGTAGTGGATTTCCACAGGGTTCAGTTTTAGGGCCACTTTTGTTCCTTGTATATGTAAATGACCTACCAGAGTCTGTAAATTCATTCATAAATATGCTTGCAGATGATGCAAAGATTGTGATGAAAGTAAAAAACGAGAACAATGGTAGAGAACTTCAGGAGGATCTAAATAATCTGCATGAGTGGTCAGAAAAGTGGCTAATGAAATTCAATACTTCAAAATGTAAGGTAATGAGAATGGGTACAAGTGCAAGAAGGCCCAAGCTTGACTACTCGGTGGCTGGAGTACAACTTCAAGAGACAGAAAATGAGAGAGATCTAGGAGTAAACATACTGGCAGATTTGTCTCCAGAAATACATATAAATGGCATAGTAAGGGCAGCATATGCATTCTTATCAAATGTAAGGGTAGCCTTCAGGCACATGGACAAGGAAATGTTCAGAAATATTTATGTAACCTATGTGAGGCCAAAACTCGAATATGCAGCCCCCTTTTGGAATCCGCACTTGAAAAAGCACATAGCTAAGCTTGAAAAAGTTCAAAGACATGCCACGAAACTGGTGCCAGAAATACGCAATCTCAGATATGATGAGAGGCTGAGGGAATTAGACTTACCATCACTCGAAGCTAGAAGAGTAAGGGGGGATATGGTGACAGTCTTTAAATTCCTTCATGGTTATGATAGAGTGGATGGGGATCGATATTTTGATATGGCTGGCTCTAGAACTAGAGGTCATAGTTTGAAGTTTCGCAAGAAAACTTCTTTGCAGGATGTAAGGAAATACTTTTTCAGTGTAAGAGTAGTTGATAATTGGAATTGGCTAAGCGAGGAGGTAGTTAATGCTCTCTCAATCCATAGTTTTAAGGACAGGTATGATAAGTATCACTAAGTCTAAAATGGAACCGATCAGGAGACGGGAAGATACGAGCTTTGGGCTCTTTCCCGTAAACACAATTGGGTTATCACAATTAGGTAATCACACACACACATATATATATATATATATATATATATATATATATATATATATATATATATATATATATATATATATATATATATATATATATATATATATATATATATATATATATATATATATATATATATATATATATATATATATATATATATATATATATATATATATATATATATATATATATATATATATATATATATATATATATATATATATATATATATATATATATATATATATATATATATATATATATATATATATATATATATATATATATATATATATATATATATATATATATATATATATATATATATATATATATATATATATATATATATATATATATATATATATATATATATATATATATATATATATATATATATATATATATATATATATATATATATATATATATATATATATATATATATATATATATATATATATATATATATATATATATATATATATATATATATATATATATATATATATATATATATATATATATATATATATATATATATATATATATATATATATATATATATATATATATATATATATATATATATATATATATATATATATATATATATATATATATATATATATATATATATATATATATATATATATATATATATATATATATATATATATATATATATATATATATATATATATATATATATATATATATATATATATATATATATATATATATATATATATATATATATATATATATATATATATATATATATATATATATATATATATATATATATATATATATATATATATATATATATATATATATATATATATATATATATATATATATATATATATATATATATATATATATATATATATTTATATATATATATATATGTCGCATGACTGAAGCCTTGCTGAAGTCAGAATCTGAAACTGTAACAAGTCGTGAAGAGAAGCGTGAGAGGCTAGAGGTCAAGGGCGAAATAGAATACCCTCCCAGTTGTTTATCTGGGCATGGTATTCAGACCCATAGGGCTTAGCACCTGGCTGGATCCTTAGGGCTTAGCACCTGGCTGCACCCAGGTGCTTTAGCAGAGGGCTTAACCATCCGGCGCCAAATGCCTCAAGAATGTGGGAAAGACTCGGAATGTTGCCCAGCCTAAAATCACAAGTAACCCTATATGCCCTGGAGGGATACCCAATAGCCACGCTCTGACCTGGAACCTTTCCGTTCTATAGGCCAACTGAATTAGCCCCTCCCACAGGAGGAAAGGCTTCTCTTTGAACCTGAAAGCAATTGGCAGAAGTAGATTTAGCGACATGCCCTGCCGTTGGGGTATTTCAAGCATCCCCATGGCAACCAGAGGGCAGTCAGAGAGCGACAGTTAGTCAGAATAGTACCAGGGGCACGAATAGATCATATATGGTGATAGTCATAGGGTGGGGGCATTGAGGCGTCAAAGATGTGTTGTACTCTAGACTAAATTAAGAAAAGGAATCACTGCTTGTCCATTCTTACCTTGTACCTGTCTGGTACTAATAAATATATCGTAGTGAAAAATACTCCGACAAATGGTGGCAGCGCAGTACGGATCATCACGCCTGGAAAACATACGAAGATACTCTCATATCAGAAGAAACTAGTGCGAAGAAAAGAAAATAAGAATGGCAAAAGCAGAAATCCAACATCTCCCAATTCAAGAAATGAGTGACGAGGCCAAACACCGGAGAATTCTCGAACTGGAGGAGCACGTGCGGCACCTACAAACTCCTGCCGACGTCGCTCCGTCGAGAAGGAACTTGGTCGACGCCGACAGAGAAACCGACGCCTCAAACATCGACGAACAGCCTGCCGCTCCGAGCCCCGTGGTGACACAGGGAACGCAGCAGGACAAGCCCCCACCCCGTGCCCTGGCTGTAAAGGCGCCTCGAGTCAAAAATTCACTTTTATACCTCGGCGGCGCAAATGTAAAAGACCTCGAATGTCTGTCCATAATTCCCGCGACCGACTTCCTGAAATACTTGGGTCTGCGGATGAGAAGTGACGAGTGGTCAAACAGAGAATATTATGAAACTTTTAAGGAACTATTCCTAAGATATTTCTCAGTAAGCCGAAGTGTGACAGGAGCATTGAGTGAAAATGCCCATTACAAGAAATATAAGTTGCCGGATCCGACCAAGAAGACGGCGATTCGTCGATTTTACTCGAGAGAAGAAGGAGAACCCCCTCCTTCCGTGCCTTCTGCCATGAAGTTCTTCAGGACCACCTCCTTAAAATAGCTAAGTACTTGTGATCTGTATCCAGTGAGTAATGGGACAATTATTAAAAGAAATTGAGGTCGGTGGACGCCGCCATTTTATCTTGTAGTTATGCTTTGACTCAGCCAACCCGCCTATGAGGGGTGTGGCGCCTAATAAGTAGATAAAAGTAGAATTTCTGTACCCATTACTAACATGGATAATTTGTACTAATAGCTATAAGCAGTAATAAACTCCGTTTTTTGTTATAATTTGAGTAATGTAAAGAAATTGTGTTGGAAGTGTGTTCCATTTATTTGTATTAACGCCTAAATTGAATTTTAAGAACGCGAATGTATCGATTTTAATTGACAAATTTAATGCACGTGAAATCACTATTACAGTATATTAATTTCTTAAGTGTAAGAATTATAGTGAGTAATATACTTGAATCTGCTTTTAAGGTTTTACTTAGAACACGTGTGATTTTCGAGAAAGGAATGCGGAAGTGACCAATCGATCTCCCAACCTCGTTATTATAGATATGCAGTAATTGTACTGATCTTTGATATTTAAAGTACGTGTGAAGTCATTGTTATATAAATTTCTTAAAGCGTAAGAAATCGAGTGTTAAGATTACGCCTGTTTTTAAGTTTTTTTTTTTTTTTTTTTTTTTCTCCGCGGGAGTAATGTTTTAGCGAAAGAAAGACATATGATAGATTGTTTTTGTTAATGTTGTTATGATGAAGAAATTAATATTATGATACGTGTGTGGCATGTTTTTTTGAAGAATAAGAAATTTTGGGGTATTATTTAGAGATGAGTTTATTTCACGCTATGCAGGTGAAAGTAAGAGTGAATTAGAGGAATTTGTGCTGTCTTAGAATAGGGAAGGTTTTTCAGTGTCACCCAAACGTAGCTTCAAGGGAGTAGAATGTTTGTTTGTTCGTTAGAATGGGACCTAGGACTGGTGAGGCAGTCTGTGACCGCGCGGCCAACCGAGATTTCATCTTTACTCTCCTTCAGAGAGATAAGGAAAGGGAAACTAACATGTAAATAAAAGGGACTTCCACAGACAGAAAGGGGATGATTGTCTTGAAAGTGATATAGCGAATGTGATAGCGAATGAGTATGAATGACTTGGGGTATAATGGGGGGGTTGCTCTAGGGGGTGAAATCGCGGAAAGCACCGTTAGGAAACATGATTGGGGAGTCTCTGCGAGGGTCGTTCCCCTGCTCTGCCAGGTCCTTCTGCATGCCATGTCAGAGTGTATTTATGGGAGGTGATGCGCTGTTGCAATATAACAATTTTGTCATGACTCTTAAGAATAGTCAGAGAGACTATATTCCCATGAAACATTGCAGATCAAGAAAAAATGACCCTAAATGGATGAACAATAGAATAAAGAATCTTATAGGTATTAAAAGAGGAATATACAGGAAACTAAAAAGAGGTGAAGAGCAGGTGAGGCAGCAATATATACAGTTAAACAGGGAAGTTAAAAAGATAGTTAGAGAGTCAAAAAGAAAATACGAAGTTAGAATAGCAGGAGAAGCTAAAGAAAATCCTAAAGGGTTTTATCAACATTATCAAACAAAATTTAAGGAAAAAGTCGGACCAATTGAAGTAGCCAATGGCTATATCACTGATGACGATAAAGTGATGTGTACATGTTTAAATGATTATTTCTTATCTGTATTTACCAATGAAAACTTGGAAAATATTCCGGAAGTAGAATCCATTTACAGAAACAGTCCCGATAATATACTTAGTTCAATAAATATTACGAGAGAGGAGGTAATAAAAGAAATAGATAAATTAAAGGCTCATAAATCTCCGGGACCTGATGGAATATATGCTAGAATATTAAAGGAATGCAAGGAAGAGCTTAGTTGTCCACTAACTGCATTATTTAATAATTCAATAAAATTAGGATCGGTACCCATGGAGTGGAAATTGGCAGATGTGGTACCAATATTTAAAAAAGGAGAACGTGCTAAAAAGAATAATTATAGGCCGGTAAGTTTAACGTCAACAGTGGGTAAGATTCTAGAATCCATAATTGCAAATAAAATAAGGGCACATCTAGAATTACACAGACTGATAAAACTTTCACAACACGGGTTTCTTAAGGGTTTTTCGTGCCTTACAAACTTACTGTCTTTTTATTCAGAAGTTTACGAGGCAGTAGATTGTGGCAAAGAATATGATACAATATATCTAGATTTTAGCAAAGCTTTTGATAGAGTTCCTCACAAAAGATTAGTTAAAAAGCTGGAAGCTCATGGTATAGGAGGAGCTGTGCTCAGATGGATCAAACAATGGTTAAAAGACAGAAAACAGAGGGTTTGCATAAATGGAGAGAAATCAGAGTGGGGATCGGTTACTAGCGGGGTACCACAAGGCTCGGTACTGGGTCCCCTATTATTCATCGTATATCTAAATGATCTGGATTCGGATATCAGTAGTAACGTAAGTAAATTCGCAGACGACACTAAAATAGGTAGAACTATAAATGGAAAAGAAGACATTCATGCTTTACAGGAAGATCTAAATAGATTATCTGAATGGTCGGACAAATGGCAAATGGAATTTAATGTTGAAAAATGTAAAGTAGTTAAAATGGGTACTATAAAAGACAATACTAGTTATAAGCTAAATAACCATGAAATCATGAGTTCTCAGTGTGAAAGGGATTTGGGAGTTCTTGTGAGTAGTAGTCTTAAGCCAAGAGAGCAATGCACAGCAGTCAGAAATAAAGCAAACAGAATTTTAGGATTCATCTCAAGAAGCGTCAGCAATAGGACGGAAAAAGTTATTTTGCAGTTCTATCTTGCATTAGTTAGGCCCCATTTAGATTATGCTGTGCAATTCTGGTCACCCTATTATAGAATGGAAATTGAATCCTTGGAGAGAGTGCAGCGAAGAATGACCAAGATGATACACAATATCAGAAATCTACCATATGAGGACAGATTAAAAGAACTTAATCTACATTCTCTAGAGAGGCGAAGAGTTAGGGGGGATATGATTGAAGTGTATAAATGGTTTAAAGGGATTAACAAGGGAGATATTAATAAAGTTTTAAAAATTCATGATCAAACCAGAACTCGTAATAATGGATTTAAGCTTGATAAATTTAGGTTCAGAAGGGAAATTGGTAAAAATTGGTTTGGTAATAGAGTAGCTGATGCATGGAACAAGCTTCCTAGTATGATAGTAAATGCCAATACCTTAGACACCTTCAAATGTAGATTAGATAGACATATGACAGAGGTAGGGTGGGTATGAATAGGTTAGTGCTTATTAGAAAAATCATAAAGAGAAAAATAGAATAAATAAGTAGAGTAGAATAGAATAGGTTAGACATGCTGAAAATACAATTCAAAAATGGAGCTGCCTCGTGTGTGCCAGTAGGCATGTTACAGTGTCCTCTATTCTTATGTTCTTTCTTATGTTCTTATGTAATATCTAGTGAGGGATATTTTTGAGAAAGTGATTCTCCACCTGCCCAGATATGGTTGAGATGCCAAGTTTGTTTTATTTTTGTTTTGTCCCCTACTCCGCCAATGAGATTATTATTCGATGTCCGAGAGAGATTCCAAGATAGATATTACGTGATAAAGGACGTGAATCTATGAATGATACTTTATTTTCTTTGCTAGCTGCAGTATATACATTATTTGTCAGAAGAGATATGTTAGATTGATAAAATAAAACTTTGCGAGTTTTAGCCATGATAATGTTTATCAAAATTATTTCAGCTTGGTCATAAAGAAAGAGTGAGAGCTGACACGAAATGACAACAAGAATGTTACACAGCTGTTTCCCGTATTTGAGAGAGCAGAAGTTGATCCAGAAGCCAAAAGAACAGGGGAGAAAACAGCGCCCACATGCGCACCCCTGTAAAAGCAAACAGACAGAACAGTTATAAGTCGAACTTCTCCCTGTTCTGGAGGAAATTCTGTTGTATAGTAATTTAAATAAGTCAAATTCGAGATAGTAAAAGAATATATATATTTTATGTTTGAATTGTTCATGTACAACTCCGTACGAGAATTTGAAATTTAAGCAAAATGCATTCTTTACTGTTGCTAATGAAATATACTTTTAGTTTTTATTATTGCATACACAGAGATAGACTTTTTATATTCTTTGATACCCGTTCTTGTTATATAGTTTTTTGCATTGAAGAAATCTTTAAAATCTTGATTAAAGAGTTTTGAAAAGATTATCTAGAAATAATTATTGTTAATTACTGTTACTGTTATGAATTTAAAATTATAATTGAGCTAATTAAGATAATTAAGATTCTCAGAAATTATATGTTGAGTTTTAAGTTTAAAAATTAATGATACTTAAGTCATTATAAGACGTCTGTTAAGAAGCTGTTAAGAAAAAGATATTTGTACTTTTGTTGATAGTAGTAGAGATAGTGTCACATATGATTTTAATCTTTTGCTTTAATTTCATCAGAGTGTGTGTGCTTCGACTCAACCCTCTGATTGATAGCAAGAAAAGGATTGTCATTATAGACAAGGATGTGTATGCTGTTACAGTAAAGTCCTTAGCAATATTAAACAGAAAGGAATGGATTTATGCTTCGACAGTTCTGCAGTTGTACACTAAGTTCTTTTGCTTTTGTTTTTTGATAATGGGAAATAAGAATAGCCCTCTGACAATAAACATAAGACTCTATCGATAGTCATTGCTAACGTTTGTTCATTTTCATCTGTTTATTTATTATTTTATTATGTAGAGATACTCCGCGACAATTTATTTTTTATTTTCAGTACAAGTGAAAGAAAGAGGCCCGTCTCATCTGACACATGGGTGGAAACCGCAACGTATTTCAAGGTCGCCCCGTCTCTCTCTCTCTCTCTCTCTCTCTCTCTCTCTCTCTCTTTCTCTCTCTCTCTCTCTCTCTCTCTCTCTCTCTCCTCTCTCTCTCTCTCTACCTTTCACTCGACTCTGAGACTGACAGAAGCTCCTTCTGATACTACAAGAATGTTGCCGTCACTGATTCTTTTTTTTTTGTTTTTTTCCAGCGAAGCTAGGCGATAATTGTGCCTACATTTTATTGCAGTCGATAGATTGTTGCATGCTGTTATTGCATAAATACTAATAAGACATCGGTAGTACCGCCATTTGCATAAATATTTTTGCCACATGTTGCAACTGTTTAGAGAATAGATAGACCTCCCATTGACGAATTGTGGAGCCAGCAAGTTGCCACTTATGCTCTATATATATATATACATAGACTATGACAGCAGGAATTTGAATAGTAAAAGAGACTGTGTTAGAATGAGCATTACTATGAAATATAAGTATAGAACTCTGTTCTTACTTCTGAATGCCAGTCTCCATTGTATATATATTGATATTTCTGATTTAGTATACTTATTTTTATTGTTTATTATTCTTATTTTGATTATGATTATTAGTAATGTTATTATGTTGACTGGTATTGTTGCTATCTCTCAATGGCCTGTTGCTAACTATTATTTTTGAAATGAAATCAGCAGTAACCTGATGATTTGTATCTTTTAACTGAATTCATACTTGATGTTATTGTAGCCACTGCTAATAAGAATATTTCTTTAGTGGTTTTTCTCAGTATTTAGTGATTGTTCTTTTTGATGTCTATAGTAAAGTAATGCTATGTAGCAGTTTCTCAGCTAAGTCCTAAGTATCTTGGAATAATAATCTAGTTGTGTAGACACATACCTTCCATTACCACCCTATTCCTAGGCAGCCCCGACCTGCAAGTTCTAAAAGTCTTTAGATTTTGTCCGCTCAGACAAGTCCCTAGTGCCCATTGAATAGAGATTGCAATCACTTGCAGTTGCAGGGGAGGCAAAGTATAGCCTCGATTACCAAAGTATGGCCATTGTTGGTACCCTGAAGTCATAGGGAACCTTTCTTACAACTGTAGTAGTGACAGAGGTTCAAATTTTCATCCCGAGGTCTGCTTCGAAGTACTGAAGAGAATCGCTGTGACGTTGCAGGTCTCCTGCGTGGTGGTCTTAGTCAAGATCGGCCGAGGGCGGGACGAGAAAGCCAGGCTGGAAGGATTAGAAAGGTGCATCGATCGCTTCCTCTTTGTCTTGCCTATCTTGGAAATGGAGATAATTTATGGTAACAAACCTGGGCCTGCAGCAAGGACGGCGGGGGAGTGAAAAAATGAAATCCCAGAGAGAAACCGTGGAATCGCGCCTAGCAAGAATTCATGAGCAAGGGACAGAGAAAACAAAAGTCTTTTTAAAATATCCTAAAAACACTCTAAAAAGCCATGTAAACGAATTGATGAAATCCCAGAGAGAAAGAAGGGTATTTAAAAAATCCCTTATTAGTTGTTGGAAAGAACAACCCACGCTTTAGAACTGAAAAAAAAAATGGGAAAGAAAAGGTCCCCTTTTATTACTTGTTTTACCTAGTTTTAAGATAATTTTAAGCGACAACTCAGAGACTCCTTTAAAGATAGTTTTGAATAAGTGCCTTTGATGGATTGTGTGATTTGCACCGACAGTAATAAGTTGTCTTCTGCTTAAATAATATTAGTGTTTTGCTTTAGCATTATCATGATTTAATCTTTGTGTTCATTAAGTTTTCATATCAGAGTGTCTCTGAATAGGAATTGCACATTGGAATGATGAATGTTTTCTGACTTTTCACATGGAACCAATAGTTTGTTTCAGGAGTAGTTTGTTAAGGCCTAATTTTAAGACAAATCAATGCCCCATAGTAACGATAGGAAGTTTCCATTTATGTTATTGTCTATCGCATTTTAAATGTTCGTATATACAAATGTTCTACATGATTGATCTTTTTACTGTAGCTAACCAACTTTTGTAAATCTTTTGAAAAAGGAGAGAAGTAGACACAGTAACGTCATGATCTAAACTAACTTGTGATCTTAATTAGTATTTAATAATGAGTAGTTACACACTGAAATCCTAATGATTAAAGTTAATTGTAATTGTTGAATATAGGAATGTTTGTACTAAAGATTGTTTAGTGTTCATAGAATTAGGAATTCTTAGATAATAGCTTAAATAATTCGGCCGCATTTTTATTGTAAACTAGTGTTAGCTAGGATATATCCAAGAGCTCTCAAAAGATATCCCATGCTTCGACTGAAATAAGAGATATTTCAGTTTTGGTTGGGAGGGATGTCGCATGACTGAAGCCTTGCTGAAGTCAGAATCTGAAACTGTAACAAGTCGTGAAGAGAAGCGTGAGAGGCTAGAGGTCAAGGGCGAAATAGAATACCCTCCCAGTTGTTTATCTGGGCTCGGTAGACAGACCCATAGGGCTTAGCACCTGGCTGGATCCTTAGGGCTTAGCACCTGGCTTCACCCAGGTGCTTTAGCAGAGGGCTTAACCATCCGGCGCCAAATGCCTCAAGAATGTGGGAAAGACCCGGAATGTGGCCCAGCCTAAAATCACAAGTAACCCTATATGCCCTGGAGGGATACCAAATAGCCACGCTCTGACCTGGAACCTTTCCGTTCTATAGGCCAACTGAATTAGCCCCTCCCACAGGAGGAAGGGCTTCTCTTTGAACCTTAAAGCAATTGGCAGAAGTAGATTTAGCAAAACGCCCTGCCGTTGGGGTATTTCAAGCATCCTCATGGCAACCAGAGGGCAGTCAGAGAGCGACAGTTAGTCAGAATAGTACCAGGGGCACGAATAGATCATAGATTGTGATAGTCATAGGGTGGGGGCATTGAGGCGTCAAAGATGTGTTGTACTCTAGAATAAATTAAGATAAAGGAATCACTGCTTGTCCATTCTTACCTTATACCCGTCTGGTACTAATAAATATATCGTAGTGAAAAACACTCCGACATATATATATATATATATATATATATATATATATATATATATATATATATATATATATATATATATATATATATATATATATATATATA